>JABMBR010005312.1:0-16522 GCA_018881525.1 Meteorus sp. PSUC_FEM 10030008
AACTTATATTCCATATTGGACCATGAGAACCGAATATTTTTCGGTAGTGGAAAAGTAAGTGATATTTTATAGACAATTGATTTGGGAATAATGTAGAATAAAGTATTAATGTTCTATACATTATCATTTGATATAATATTATAGGAATGGTTACCATACCATTATGGAAACTGTTCCTATAATTATGGGAATAATTCCTATAAAATTATGAGAACTATTCCCATATTTTTCTTTCCGTGTATCGAGTATTGGTGTTGTCTGTCCTGATGGGAAGGATCTCATCGACACAATAAAGTCAACAAAGGATATATTTTATGGTAGATCAAATTGTTTGGCTGAAAATATGAGGCTGCGTTGATCTTCTACTCGAATATTTGAACTTTGATTATTGTCCTCACATTTGATTCATGTGGATTAGATAAACTCTGCTTTCAATCCAACTTCAAGTCGGAGAATATTTTGAAAAATATGGTGAATTGTAGTATCAATTTATGAATTATTTTCATAGATACTGTGAAAATGCTTCGTAAAATTTCATGCGTCTGTGCAATGTGTATCATAACTTTAATTTTTGTTTTATTCTTTTATCCATATCGTTTCAAAGAAGATCTGCGGCGTCGTGACTCACATCAACTTCTTTTTCTCTTTACTACTATTTGCATCTTGGTTCTCTTGCAGCGCTTGAGATTTTGCTCTCATCGTAAAAAAAATGAAATAGAAAGAAAGAAAAACGGCTAGGGAGAAACGATTCGCTTGGCACAACCCAGCTGACGACGTGGTTTCGACCTGCTCTCTGAGATTTCCCCTTTTCACTGCCCCTCTTCTTTTTCTTCTTTGTTCCGTATTCATATGTCTTCTCCTTCTTGCCATTTCATTCTTCCTTTTTCCCTATTTCTCCTTTACCCCCTTCTTTTCCTTCTTCGTCCTCTTCTTAACTTCTTATTTTTTTTTTGCGTACTTCTCTTTTCCCTTTTTCTTCACCCCATCTTTTCCATTTCAATCTTCTACACTCTGCTTTCCCCTGAATATATCCGCTTTGAACAAGTTTATATCAACACAAGTAATTCTCTATGTCCTTTGCACTTATTTCATGAAAGCAGATTTGTTTTGGAATGATGATTGTAACTGAGTTTGTAAACAGGATTTAAAACTTAAAACAAATGTAATAATATTCGAGAAATAATACACAGAGAATATTTTTCATCAGAATTCAAGTTGGAAATGAATTGTGATAACTTTAATTAGCTGACCAACTAAAATTAGTTGAGAAAGATGAAAAATTCTGATCATATGTGAAAAATTCAGAGAAAAAATAAAAAATATGTCGCCGAATATCACAACACTGTCACACATTTAGATTCAAATATTTTGACATAAGTTTTCAGCGGATATCATGAAGAGAATATTTTTCAAAACTTTGCATCAGTGAGTTGAACGATTTTCGTATGAGCTGTGTTGTTATATGATGACACTGGTTTATTTATGTGAAGGATATATGAATTCTCCCCTTTCATGCTTCACAACACAGAATTTGGGGTGGAAAATAAAGTGACATACCTATACATTTACAGATATATTGACACGAGTCTCACCAAACAAAAAGAAAATATATGAGCATAAGTGGAACACTAGCAAAACAAAAAACAACATGAGCAAATACTAACAACCAAGACCCTGAAATTTCATTTGTTCTGTTTACCACTATATACAGTTATTCTATATTGGGTTGTCCCAACGATAGGCAACTCTACGTGATGATGGGACAATCACACAAACAACTGATGATAAGAATATGATGAACATAATCATAATCCTCCTCATTAATTTGGAAATATAAATACGTCGAGTGAATTAAAAATTTTCGGAATTCAATTCGATTTATTGATTGTATAAGAGAAAATAGTTTGGAATATTAACATAATTGCTGCCATTTGACTATCAAAAATCACATCTCCAATATCAAATTGGCGACCTCCACTATCTTTGTCACAATTCAATTGAAATAAAAGCATTGTCCCAAAAAACTCGCTAATAAAATCGAAAATTGGAGTCCATCATTCAACTATATTTCATTGTTTTTCATAAAAATATCCCTCGCTCTTCCTATCTCACTGTCAATAAATACGGATTGAAAAACATTTAAAAAATTCCTTGAAAATAGAGACGAAGAGATAGATATAGAAAACTTTTGTGATTTCATCAACAGACATAGAATCAGATTTTTCTAAAATAACACTCACTGACATTTACAACTCGTTTGATTCCAATTCTACAATTTATCTCTATTTGTGTAAGAATAACTTGAAATAACATAGAAAAAAAAAAGTAATTTTCACCCACGGAAATTTCAAATGCGAAGAAAAATAAAGTAATAAATGAAATAATCTATGAAAATGGAGTTTAATGTCTATTACAATTGCAAAGGAAGAAGGCGGGAGTGTGGGTGAGTGAATGAGAGTGAGGTCGAGGTTGAAATGAGTGTTCGAGAACGTGGAATTGAGTCTATCTGGACTTCTAGATCGCAGCATGTTCTCTCTCTGATGGTTGCCAAGGGAGATTGTACAAACTCTCTCTTCTACTGCTTTTTCTTTATATGTATATACCTCCTCTTGCACTTTTCTCTTTGCTCTGTGTTTCTTCTTCTTCCTTCCTATTTATTTTTTTATTTTCTATTTCAACTGCATATCACCTCTCTTCGTGTACTATTTCCGTAAAATTCTCACAAATACAGAAATTCCTTCTCGTTTATACCACCGTGACCAGCAGCACTAATAGCTTTGAATGATCGTTCATCTATGTGTGTGTTGAGTCGCAATGCAAGTAATGTTCGAGATGAAATGTCCAGACATTGCTCTATTATCTATACTCATGCTTTGCAAGGCATCTACAACTGCTTTTAATATTAATAAACAAAAAAGGAGCATTCTCGTATACAACACATGAAAATGTTGCATAAAAAAAAATTAATCAAAATTAATTTTGTAGCGAAGAAAAAAAATATTTCACTGTTCTTTTCCTCCTCCCTCTCTCATATTTATCATCACAATCATGATCATTATTCATCTATTTTTTTTTTTTCACGTAGATGAATAGTATTTTTCTCTTAGTTCTTTGGTTATCAAAAGATGATTCCCAGGATATTCTCCGGGATTTTCTGTGTCTTCAGATAAGCGTGTAATGCCTTCTCTGCAAAATTTTGCTCACGTACAAGCGACAGACGGTGGATTCGCGGGAAAAGGCGTAAGAATATAGGCAGGTGGAATTCCCTCGACTCAAGAAAATCGTTTTAGTATTATATTACAACTGAAGGGAAGGCGACCATTCAATAAACTTTCTTATGACAACCCCATTTCAACTCAACGGAAGTTGACTAAATTTCCAGAGAAAAAGAAAAGGGAAGAAGAAGAAAAAGGGAATAAAAATAACAACAATAGCAAACTGTTATTCGACGAAAAATAAAAATCACCAGAATTGTGTTGGATGTGGGAGAAAAGTGGGTATTATTAACATTAAATATCGATTATTTCAACGTTAACTATTGCGGAGAGCATTAACTCTTAGTCATATGTGGCTTTGCATATTAATTTCTCGTCGCTTCTCATTACAGGAGTGCATATACATCTGGATAGTATTTATGACTATTGCAATAATGTATTGTAATAGTGTTTATATGCATTGGTCACCTGTATATTAATGTGGTATTCTTACGTAATTAAAGATTTATTGTTTATTACAATAGTGTTGTACCACAGAATTTCAGAAATATAAATTCACCATTACATTCGTACACTCCAATCATTATTCCATAGATTTATCAATTCCAAATCACCATTCATCATCTTTTACTGTGTTAGCTTCATGCATATTTATTTGTGTCTTACGGAGGGTGATGAAAAATTTTATGTGAATGCTCCTGAAATGATCACATTCACCATCTCCTTTGTTTACTCCTTCTATGTGTAAAGTATTCAACGAAACTCAAAATCCAATGTTCAAGGTGATGGAAAGTTAGAATATTATCTATCGATAAAGCCGCTTCAGTATTGTTCTGTCGATAAAACAGCACTCTTGTTTATCATAAATTCCACTCGACCGATGAAGGAAAAATGTGTAGATAAAGCAACTACATATGTTCGTATTCCTGGAAAATATATTGATTCAATTAGCGAAGTGAATTTTAAGCGATTGCTTCAATTTTCGTGAGTGATTAGACTACATAGATGGCAGTAAAATTTTGATTGTACTGAGAGCACAGAAGAACATTACATGGAGTTCACCAAACTCCTGCCGTTCATAGTGTGAAGAATAATAAAATTTATCTAGTCCATAACTTCGTTGGTATCATTGTTATAATTGTTGAGAGACAATTAGAAATAAATGTATATTTATATTTGTGACTATTAATTTTCATACTACTACTGAGCTATTGCATCATCCAATCTCAAACGATTGAGGAATAAGAGAGAATTCAAAAAAAGAAGTTTGAGGTTAAGTAGGAATATTTTCTTCAACATCAAACCTATTGTTCGAAATCAATAACAGATATATGATAATCAGATTCATGAGAGACAAAACTTTTCGTTACTATATTTTAAAATTTCATATAATAAGATAGATGTTTAAAATTGCAGTGGAAGTTGATCTTAACAATGGACCGAAAGAGTTGTCAATATCAATACGGCCGGAGTGAGAAACCCGGACCGTCAGTTCCGGAAGAGGATACAGATCTACAATTCTTCAGCACAATTGATAATGCAACGATAGCATGGCTGAAGAATTTGCATCACGTCTGGGGCTTATGTGAGTTTCATGTCGAGATTTCGAATTTCGTCTATCTGCCTTAATTATAACTCATCAATCTTCATTATGAATTTGATTCACGAGGTTCCCCTTCTCTTTGAATATCCAGATTTGTTTACGAAATTATTATTGTTTGTATTTAACGAAATTCTGTTTTTGTTTGTGAAATTATCTTGATGTAAATATATTTTATAAACCCACCATACCAAGACAAAGTCTTGACCATATTTAAATAATTAATTCTGCTGATGCTTAACAAGCTTCACCGATAAATGCATTTTGATTAAATGTGTATCCTATCGATTACAGGGAAGAAGAGTAAAGCTGTTACTGACACGCTTCGTGATTACTTCAACACAGCGCCGAATCCTTATCTGAGCACGTTGCGGATTTTAGTCAACGCCGCGGACTTCAACAATGTCAAACCAAAAGCTTCCATAGCAATGACAAGTTTGTTTCCATTACTTCCAAAACAAAATGAGTATCCAACATTCTAGAA
Source organism: Meteorus sp. PSUC_FEM 10030008 (assembly GCA_018881525.1). Taxonomy (NCBI): domain Eukaryota; kingdom Metazoa; phylum Arthropoda; class Insecta; order Hymenoptera; family Braconidae; genus Meteorus; species Meteorus sp. PSUC_FEM 10030008. The sequence continues at coordinate 5,300 of JABMBR010005312.1, forward strand.
AAATTATATGTTTTATTAAACGATTTCATTTAAATAATTTATGATAAAAAAGGAAAAAGAAATGCTCACATGAATATATATAACAGTTGTCGAGGACTTCCAAAAATGGTTACCAAGCCACAAAGGTGAATGCGAAAATTGTCTTGTTCCCGACCTCAAAATAGCTGCATTCAGATTATTAAGTAGGCAAAAGAATATGCAATTAATGAGATTAGTATCAAATACATATGAATTTCAATCGGATAAAATTATATTTCTACCATTTTTACAAGTGAGTACGTGAGTTTATATGTGATATTTCGAATTAGCTTTCTATTGAATAAGTTTCAATTTCAAATCATTTGACTATTGCTCTTTTTCTTTCACTCTCCATAGACAATGCTGAATGAAAAGAAATACAAAGAAGTAGCTCAGTGTGCAGCGATGCTACAGTTACAAAGTCACTTCGAACATCCAGAGTTACTGATGCTGCCATTAATTCTTCAAACGAAAAGCTGTGTGGTAGAGGAATTTTTGAAGAATTGTCCAGACATACAACAAAAGCTTGTAAAGTATCTCGATAACTTGCTGGGCTCCAGAAAGCAGATGCAACAAACATTGGAAGATTATATTGTATCGAACGACATTCCAGATATCAAAGTTTCATCGTTACAAACACGTCCAATGACAAAGCTAATTGCGCGTTATGTTAAACATTACAATTTATCAGAAGATATATGTCCTAATTTGAATCGGAAACGTGGAGAAGGTGCCATGCAATTTCTCATATATAAACGTTTCGTTGATGGTAGTTTGAGTACAGACTGTTGGCGTGAAATGGTACAAGAAGCTGTTGGGGCAGATCCAAATTTACATCTAGATTTGGTCATGTTAATTGTGAATTATGATTCGGAGGAAGCAATTTATTGGGCTCGTACATTCAACATTCCAAAAAATCGATGGCCATGGGCTATAACACATTTAGATACAGAAATGCCTCTGCCAATTGATAGCACAGGGGCAAACTACACAGATGAAAACGACACTACCACAGATAACTGTGTACAAGATGATCGGCAAAATGACACGTCAGTTTATCACACTCTACGTCTTTCACGCAATTGCGTTAAACTCATTGATCGTCCGCAATTATTTCAAGATTTCATAAATTACGGATTGAAATTTGTATCGATTGTTGGAATCGACTCAGAATGGAAACCGACATTCGGTGTTGTGAAAAAAAATGAACTAGCATTAATACAAATTGCAACTGAATCAAACATTTATATTTTGGATGTGACTTCATTGGGTACAGAGAATGATGCAATGTGGAGGCAACTCGGTAGTGCGCTATTTGGGAATAAAAATATCGTAAAACTCGGTTTCGGTTTGAATCATGATATGAGAATGTTCCGTGCGTGCTTGCCTTCAATATTCGATGTTAAAGGTAATAGTACACAAGGTTTTCTTGATTTGCACATTCTTTGGACTAAACTGCGGTGTGAATATGATTTTGAATTCCCATATAAAGGGGATGAGAATTTCACCGGTGAGAGTTTAAGTAAAATGGTAGAATTATGTGTGGGACGTAGATTGAATAAAACTGAACAATTCTCCAATTGGGAAAAAAGACCATTGCGTGAGGGGCAGATTATTTATGCAGCATTAGATGCGTATTGTTTGATAGAAGTATACAATATGCTTGGCGACCTTTGTTATCGTCGCGATATCCCTTTTTTCGATATCTGCGTAGAATTACAGTACAATCACATGCATTCGCCGAAGAAAACGGTGAAAAAAAATCAAGCCCACACTACTTCAACTTCCGATGAGCCGAAACTACCACGAACTCCAAACCGCAAACAGAGGAATAATAAGTGCAATTCTGGTGTATCGACAATCGATTGCCCAAGGATGATTCCGGCACATCAATGGAAAGTTGTATGTGACTCAATGCTGTGCGGTTTAGCAAAACAATTACGAATGTGTGGTTGTGATTGTATTTATGTTGATTATGATCGTGGTGGCTGTAAATCAGCACAAATTGCTCTCAATGAGAATAGAGTTCTCCTCACACGCAATTCTAATCATGAAAGAGTAAGTTATTGATATCAATTGATCAAATTATTTCACAAACGGTGAAATTGATTCTTGTTCCACCATGTCTTACAACCACTTCTTAATGTTGGTCGATATTTAGGGAGTAATTTTATCAGTTGTAATGATCCATTAATGTTTGTTCTTTCTTTTAGTTAGCAAAGTTGGCAGATTTGCCACCGGACAGGTGTTACAAAGTTTTGAATGACAGTTTGGAAACACAATTGATCGAAGTTCTCATGCACTTCAATATCGTTATAACAGAATATGACATCTTCAGTCGCTGTCAAATTTGTAATTCCGATGAATTTCTCCAAATATCTAATAGCACAATGCGCGATCTAAGTCGAAGGTAATAAAACATGACCATATCCTCATTGCTCAATTATTCTCTCTGGCCTGAGCTAAATTCATTGACATTTTTCATAGATGCACAACTGGTGAGAATGGCCATCGTTTCCCATCAAAAACACCATTGAATTTCGAACCACTTTCTGGTGAAAATCCAAACATTGGCATCCAAACACGTAACAAACGTACATGGAATCTTACGTATGACACATTGAACTTTGCCAATTGCACTACGAAATATGACGTGCGTATTCAAATTCATAAACTGCCAACCAATATATTCAAAAGCGTAACCCAATTTTATGTATGTCAGATGTGTGGAAAAGTTTATTGGGATGGTACGCATTCAGAAATAACATTGAATAGTGTATTAAAAAATTTAATTTCCCGCAGTTAGATAAAGGAAGAAATAGAAAATGAATGAATATGATAATAAGAAAAGAAGTATGGCAAAAGTCTGTGTTCAATGTATGTTCATTCGAGTAAATATTTTTCGGTAACTGTAACGTATATATCGCTGCAGAAAATCTTCCTACACAACACTATAAAATTTAAAATCAGGAGAAAATTATCTAATCATGTGTGTTGAAATCCCAAAGAAGCAATATTCCAAATTGTCCGAAAAACAGTATTCAGAGATCAATTAAGCATTCACACAGAATCGTCACACAGTCAGTTGAATCGTTTCTTGTGCACTTGACCTTGAATTGAAATAGGAAGATCATGGAAGATGATAAAAATGAAAGAGTGAAATTCTATTACTGTTATGATTGGAAAAAGCTTGGAATAGCGAGATTCTCCATCATGGAATCGATAATCATGTGTACTTTTCATTATGAATATATGACATGACGCCACTGCATCTCTGATTTATTCTTTATCTTCTGACTATATTTCTAGCAACAAAATGCAATAGCTGATTGAATGTTATTGATTGACGATAATTAAACGATATGAGAAAATTTGTTATGATATTCCAGTTTTCTTTTCCTGTTATTGCTCTTTTTTTCACCGGCATGTGAGCGGGCGTGTGATTCCTCTCAGACTGTGAAGTATCATCAGCTCATAGATCACATATTTTCCGTTCTTTTATCCTAGCATTGACAGACCGTACAACTTGCATGAAATCGGAGTGTAGACTCGATCGAATTTTCAAACAACGACAATAATTATGATCAAATTTTGATATTAATTTATTTTAATATACCACATCAATCAAACTTCTCATCATATACGAATTATACACTTCAGACTCTTCTGCATAAGAGTTCTTATGCAGTGTCCGTGTTGTTGGTTGGCGGAGTCGGTTGAACATCCGATTTTACATCTTCTTGCAACGTTGGTACTTCAATATCGATAAAGTCCACTTTTTTTTTCTGTCCGAACGGTGGTGGGCCGATTAAATTCTCCACTTCCTCGTACGTCAATGTTTCTTGCTTCAAAAGTGCCTCCGCAACCTAGATGATGCAAACATATTATCATAACAGTAGCAGGATAAAAAATGCGGTCAACGTACCAGCACTAGCTTGTCGTGATGATCTTTCAGTAATTGTTCTGCAACTTGATAGGCTTTAGCAACCATCTGTCTCGCCTCAGCATCGATTAAGTTTGCCATTTTCTTACTGTAAGGTTTTTTGTTATATGGTGCTGTATGCTCTTCGTTGAATGACACGAGACCAACCTTTTCACTCATACCGAACTGTTGAATTTGTGCATATGCTGTTTTTGTCACTTTCTCGAGATCATTTTGTGCGCCAGTTGTCACGCGGTTAAATGTGATATTCTCGGCTGCACGACCACCCAACATCGTGCACATCATTTCGAATAATTGTTCTTTACCAAAATTCTTGCGTTCGGTTGGTGTATATTGAGCAAACCCAAGCGCACCACGTGTTGTTGGTTTTATCGTAACTTTCAGAAGTGCATCAGTGTGTTCTAATAACCACGCAACCAATGCATGTCCAGCTTCGTGATAAGCCACAATACGTTTCTCAACCGGCGATACTCCATGACTTTTTTTTTCCGGTCCACATAAAACTCGATCAATTGCGTACGACAAGTCTGATGCATCCACACATTTTTTCTTTACCCTCGCTGCGTGTAAAGCTGCTTCATTGCACACATTAGCAATGTCAGCTCCACTAAATCCCGGTGTCAGTTGTGCCAATCTTGCAGAATAGTTCTCGGGTTTATTTTCCAAAACAATACTACGTAGATGCTGTTCGAAAATTTCTTTCCTTTCAGGCAGATTTGGTAAATCAATCAGAATATGCCGGTCGAAACGTCCAGGTCGTAACAAGGCTTTATCTAATACTTCAGCACGATTCGTCGAAGCCAAAACAATGACACCAGCCTTGGTTTCCATACCGTCCATTTCCACCAAGAATTGATTCAACGTCTGTTCTGATTCACTGTTTCCGGACATGTTATCACCACTTGCAGCTGTGCCCATCCTTTGCTTACCAATTGCATCGATCTCATCAACATACAAAATACTCGGTGATCGCTTTCGAGCTTGTGCGAATAAATCGCGCACACGAGCTGCACCCAATCCACCAATCATTTCAATAAATTCTGAACCATTCATCGACAGAAATGGAACACCAGCCTCAGTTGCTACAGCTTTCGCTAACATTGTTTTACCACAACCTGGTGGTCCAAGGAGTAATGCACCCTTTGGCACTTTTGCTCCCAGCATTTTATACCGTTCCGGACGTTTCAAATAATCAACAAATTCCATTACTTCGATTTTCGCTTCTTTCAAACCAGCGACGTCACTAAATTTCACCCCTCTTCCTTCTCCTACCAACGGATCTACTAGAGTGTATTTAGCACGTGTCATCCCGCCGAATAAATCTTTAGAAAATAATGAATTTTTCTTGCCGGATCGATTTATGAAAAATAACATATAGAGGGCAAGAGCTGTGATCATTAGTAAAGATACAAGATCACTAGACCGTTCGTAAATAATTGGGACGCCATGACCAGCTTTTATGCCAAGAGCGTGCTCAGCTTCACGTAATTTTTCTTCCAAGCGCGCTGCATCAGCAACAATCATCTGATAATAACGCAACTCGCTGCGTTTACCTTTTATGATAGCACCATCGTGCAATACAATAGTCACCCAATCAATATCCGGTTTAACAATTAATTCTTGTACTTCACCTTTTGATAACATGTGATGAACAAATTCATTCCACGAAATGAAAGGTGCTTCCTAAAAATCGAAGAGAAACGTATGGATAAATTAATGACAAAACATATATCTATCGCAATCAGAATGCGTAGATGTTAGTTGAGTTCATTGGCGTTACCTGAATTTTGAGAGCACCCTTCTGCATTGGATAAATAAATATTGAATAGATGAATACCGAGAGTATGATTAATTTAGCCACTGCTGCATATTGTTCATTGCCATCATTACCCCCCGGTGATTCTTTATTAGATTCTGACGATTGCTCACCAGATGAACTCCTATTTGATGATTGATTTTTATTCTGTTGCGTTGATGTAAACAATTTCCTGGTTATTTCATCGATATTTTTCTGTCGAAGCAATTGATCGTATGACATACAACTACATAACGTTCGGCATTCTCTCAAAAATCTAGAAACAGCCTATGGACCACACAAGAAAATTTAAACGTTAAAGATCTCTCAATGCTCCCAATTTATACTTCAGTGTAAATGAAAATCGTCGACATGCAACTGTCATATTCAATGTATTTATAGTTATGTTTGATCTTATGATCTTTGAAAGGGATATTCACATTATATGACAGCGGATGGGAACATTTCTGAGGATTTGGTTTACTCCAAATCTTCGAGACTTGTTTAGTCGAATTGATTCCAGCTCTGAGTTCATTGTACAATGCTGAACCTATTAATCTCCGAGATAAAAGTAAATGCCGACTATATGATCTCGTTGAGTTTTGCATATTGTCTCTTGTATCACCTAGAAATTAATAATCTGTTTATTTGCCGGAAAGTACGCAATACTTGATGTTTTTAATCTCATTTAGAGGTTATAAATCATAATAACACATTTCTCGTTTCATACCGATCAATATGGATGACTAAATTTCTCATGTATTCTTGACAACAAATATACTATCAACATTATCCAAATTAGTAATAATCGATGACATTCTCAATATTACACATGAATGTGTAATAATTTATGACATGGTTACATGAACACTGAATCCACGCAGTTTCTAAGTTCATTCATATGCAGGTTAATATTTTTCTGCCTCGACAGGTATTCAGTCAAATTTCCACTTGCCAATCTTTCTATCTGTCGGTAAAAACGATACCCAAAACCAAATGAGTTATTATCGCAATCTTTCTTATCACTAATCGATAAAAGTTACATCGAATTTAATTCGTGAGAAAATTTTCACATTAAATGAAGAAGTGAACTATCTCATCATCCATTCACAACAAAACTAATTCCTCTTCTCCTGTCGTTTCCATACAATAATCATTATTACTCGTAAAGTAATGATGCAACAACAAGGAATATTGAGAGTTTAGATCATGAACCAGTGCTGAACATTATTTTTACTTGGAACATCGGTTACAAATTCTTTGTTATTCCATCTCGTCTATGCTCCCAACTTCTTCACTACACCACCGTCACTATCAGTACTATTAGTAGCGCTGTTACAACCACCATCACCTCATATACCATTCGTATAAGTTTTAAGGCAATGTTTTGATAACGTTGGGGTGTGTCAGCCAGAGCTTCCTACCTAATGGATTGCCATACTGTTCATATTCATCGCTCCTTCGTACAAGTGTACATCTTTTACATTGTAATTATAAATAATTAAAATTGTTTTCGTCACAAAAAATACCAACACATCCAATTCAACTCAATGCATATTAAAATTATCGATAGAGCAATGTTACATCTTGTTGTTCTTACGCTCTCTGAAGACGTTGAAAGTATATAAGCGACCCAATTTTCACCCCTAATTTGATTATATTTCTCGTTGGCTCTACAACGAAAAGAGGGGACCAAAGTAGACTCTATATACTCCACAATAATATTTGTATTGGCTTTGAAAGAAGAAGAGCCCACTTATCATCATCGGCATAAGCTTTTCCCACTGTTTGTATATATTTATTGCTTATATATCTAATTGAGGATATGATGATTTTTTTTTCAGAATTTATTTTTCTTAATGCACCTGATAAGCTTCATATCGATTTGATCATCCCAAAACTGTTCTTTCAATCATTCTTTCTTCAAAAGACACTGTTGAAAGTAATTGTTGTACGATAAAAATAGTTAATCTGCATTTGCGATAAAAAATAAATGATTAATAAATTAAGATAATCTTTTTTTATCAATTTCCCTGTTGACTTGATTGGATCTGTATAAGTTCATATTATCATACATAAATGTTACATATTCATCTTTATGTATGTGTAGTTAATAATGCACACATGAGATTGTGCGCGTGCGAGACATGGGAAAATATTTTTTTTTCACTCTGTATTAAATTGAATATACAACTTGATAGCTCTGAAATAAAATGTGGCAATTATATGTGTGTGTGTGTGTGTGTGTGTGTTCGCGAGTATTCTGTCACGCGACATTGAGGCAAATGTGTTGCCTTTTTTTGTTTTGATTGAGTCTAATTCTTTGCTTTCTTTTTTTTTTTCTTCACGTTTCGAAAGATCATCAACTTTACGCGCTGACAAACAAACCTGATTGAATTTGTTTTCATATGCGAACTAAGTAACGAGCGTGATGACTATATAGAAAGACGACTCTCGCATATGATGGAAAAACGAGACGCGACAAAATCATTTATTTTGTTAAACAACAAACAGTGTTGTGTTAGGTTTGCCAAAATAACCAAAACAATACTACCGTTGGCGCCCATATCTACACACATATCTACACGTATATATACACTCTTACATTTATATACAATTCATTCAACTTGTACTTCTATTTAAATTTTTTTTTGTCTTCTTCCACTTATATACTCTCGTCATTCACTACTTTTCATTCACATTTATCATCTCAGCGAATAATAAATTCCACTATATTCACACGTCTTACAAATATATTTATAACTTCTTTAATTATTTTTTATTGTATATACATAATAGAACATTTTAATTGAATTTAATTAATGAAAATTCGGGAATGAAGAACAATAACTCAACGCCATCATAATTGAACAACGACATAGACTGTCAATATCGATGACGACAATAACAACGACGACACATCCATGGGGAAAATGCGAGAGAGAGAGAGAGAGAGTAAGAGATCTCAACGGTTGTTATTACAGATGCTACATCGTGCAGGATTGTAGGGTGTATTTCAGGCACAAAGAAGCCTCACTATAAATTACTAAACTACATTACATATATGTTTACAGCCCGGAAGAGAGAACAATTTCTGAACTACCAATTTTTGTAAAAATACGAATGCCAACGTATTTTTATCATCGTGTATTGTTGTTTGTAATCTATTGAGACATCGTTGCATTAACTTATACCACACCAACCATATGAACATATTTACAGATAAAAACAAATTACTCCGAAACTTTTCCTCACTACAATTCTTTCGCTATTAATTGCAAAGTGATTGGCTCATTCTAAAATATATCAATATTTCGATTTTTCATCTAAAAATTATCAGACTCAATGAAAAATTTATTTTTATGTTCGAATTTTATACCAAAATCCCTCAAAATCTAATCAAAATTGAAAAACAATATCGAAACATTAAAAAATTTTATATTGTCATTCATCAAGCACTTTCATTACTTCATAAATTCTGTCGTAAATTTAGCAGTTTCCTCGACAAAATTCACAGTGACAATATTTACTTTCCAAGAAATATTAACAATACTTTTCCATATAAACTGCAAAAATTATTTTCATTTGCGGGTGTCGAAACTTCGTAGCAAAATGTAGATGCCACAGTGTGTGTACATAACAATCGACAACTACCACTACAACTCAAGGGGGAGATAGCCAGAAATTCGTACTGGAATAACAACCGAGTGGTATTGTCAAGCATATCCCTATATATTTGGCACGTCGACAAGGACATCGTTCTTCACTTCAATATATAGATATTGTCCACCATCTCAACTTCACAACTACATCCTAACTGGCGACACAGTATAGACTTTACAGGAAGGGATGTTGAGAGTAGGATAAGAGATGAAGGACGAGAAGAACGAGGGACGAAACAACAGCCCTGTTCTCACTGGCTCGCTCCCTAAACGCGCCCAATAAAAACAACACTCCGGGGCTCTTCTATGCATTTGTGTGTGTCTGATGCGCGCACGTAGTGGCGCACAAGGACGAAAGGGCGCGCGAACGCCGCGACGACGAAGGGAAAAGAAGAAAAAAAAAATGGGAGAGGAGTGACGGAGAATGGCATTCGCCAACTAAAGTGAAAAGAAGACAGAGGACGTTCGTTGAATTATAAAAATAACATTGGGCGCCTGGCCTCATCGAACAATTGGCCAATTCAATTCTCCTGTCCGCCATATACGTGTGCATATACATATACACCATATTCCATTCGACAATTCTCGATATAGGTTGGGAGGGTGGAAAGAAGGGTGAGAATGAGAAGAAGATAAAAGAAAAGAGTTTTAACATGTGGAATAGTCGAGAGATGGAAATGAAAATAGTATGAAAGTATGTGTGTGTGTGTGTATGTGTGCTCGCACGTCACTTTTGGCGCCAGATGGACGCGCTGAGGAAAAAATTGATGAAGAATTATTGTTATTACTATTATTATATTTTTTTGAGCATTTATAATGTAAGAACTTTCATCATGCGCATTTTTAGATTGATACGTTTTTTGAACTCATTCACAATCGAAGTTGTAAAATAAATTATCTGAAGCGCTGTGTTGACGAAGAAGATTGTGACAATAAAGTTAATTTAAGTAAACGATGGTTTGGATATGATCGATAGAGATATGAAGATGATGATAAAAAAAAAGTTTTACAGGAATGAATTCGATATGGAATTGAACAATTTGTCGTTCAGTGATGGAAGTTTTCCTCAAAGAAGGTGAAGTAAATTAAAATTTTGTCGTTGAAGAATGTGGATAGATTTATGTGAATATATTTCATATGGCATTTAACAAAATTATTCGACGTTATAATTAGTTGGCAAGTGAATAAATGTGCGTGAAACGTACCATTATATGACGTGAAAGTGCCGACGAAGCGTCGTATGGAAGAGATATGTCAGCAAAAATTTTCGTCTACAATTCATTCTTTCTCACACCTTCTTCAAATCTTTTTTATCATTTCATTTTTTTCGATGGTTGTTTTTTTTTGTTTTTCTACGCGTTTAATGTGACACAGGAAAGAAAGAAAAGAGTGAGTGGTGTGTGCCGCGAAAAAGCAGGACGAAAATGCGCCGAGTGCGTGGCAAGTCGAAAGATAAAATCTATAAATATGTGGCAAGGCGCACGCGACCCATTCCAGTGTTTGTTCAACCAGGAATAACCTCTGGTTTCTTCATTGGGACGCAAAAAGCCCACAAGAGTACTATGGTCTGTGGCTGAACGCAATAGCTGAAACAAATAGAGACAAAAAACAAATTTTTAATTTTGTATATGTTCAATTGTGCGCAACAAAGTGCGAAGATTTATATTGAGCGGAGAAATATTTATCAATACTGAAAACTTTGATTCGACGAAATAATGAAACTAATCAATGAAAGAAGATGAAGGAAGATCTTATTTGAATATGTGTGTAGACATATATATAAATAAATATATTTAATTTTGAAT
>JABMBR010005313.1:0-16498 GCA_018881525.1 Meteorus sp. PSUC_FEM 10030008
TAATAAACGGCGGGGATCACGATGATGGAATCCGGAAATCGTTGTTGAAAATATTAAACGGATGGTTGTCGTGGGAATCTGCAATACGCTATTCCCAAATCGATGAGAGAATAGAAGTTTAAGTTTGAAGAATTCTATTTTTCTGGCATTGCGGAGGTTACAACAAAAATGAGGTGAATGAATTGGAGATGAAAGTATTTGTGAGGATCGGGAAGTTAGGTGGAATTAATGTAGGCGTGTGATTTTTGAGTATAGTATGTAAGCAAATGGATTCATGCAGCGCACAGCTTGAACGCGAGAAATCACTGTCACCCAACTATTCAATTAATTTATTCCATATGCTGGAGAACTGTAGGTAAAATCATGTTCGGAACACATAATTTCAAAGGTTGACGAGCCTCCTCCAGATGATACAATCTTAATAAGAGATATTACTTTGGTATCTAGTATGATGAAAAACAAGAATGGCTCACATGAGGACAGATTATAATTCGAGAATAATTGTTACATCTTAATTGAACGAAAAAAATATTCAAAGAGCAATAATAATATTGGAGAAGAAATTATTTTATTTCGAAATATTGTCCATTTGTTCCATTCAGAATCGATAAGAGATTGATTCATTAACTTGCAATCATGTGGACACCCGTAATAATGATGCAAATTAACGATGCTTCACCGACATTCGTTCGGAAAAAAATGCCATTCGACACGGATTGAGAATTGTTTCCAACAGACGTTAATGTGTTCAACATTCAGGAAGAGTGAATGCAGCAAATTACTACAATCCGTATGGTCACACGAAGAAATTTGTAATTTTTCAATTGGCAGGGATGCACATTTGTTTCATGCAGTCGCAGAATTTACAGCATTAGTTATTTAAATTAATATTAATATGTTATCATGATTATAACGAGCCTTTGTTCATTTAGTTTTACATCAGAGGAAAAAGTTCTTCAGTTTCTTCATTCTTTGTATATATACGGAACACTCAATAAAAATACAAAAAAAAAGTAGAAATCATATGCTCACTTATTGTTGTGTCGTTGTTGGAGAAAGTGGTGTAAAAAGAAAGGTGATCGTAGTTAAAAAATTAATGCTCGAGTTTTCAATTGTTTTTTTTTTGTTTATTTGCAGTTTTCGGATAATTGGTAACTGATTTTAGATATCTAGTATGCTAAAAATCTAGACAATGTACGAAATTTTTATACATATCTAATTAATCTTATTCATTTCATCATTGTTTCTCTTTACTTTGAGAAAATGACGTCTGCTATATACAAAATATTTGAGAATTATTCTTGCAAACGCTGTACGCACTCCAGAAATTATTTGGACTATGGAAGGTTGGATTTTTATGTGGATTCGATTCCCCGCGCGAATATACAGTTGTATTCATTCTCGTTCAAACATTGTGTATATAAAATGATGTGCATTCATGAGAATCCAATCAAGGTTTGAACATTGAATGTATTATATATCTTTTGGATGATCGTATGATTGTAAACTGATGTAATTCGAGGTCAATCGCCATACTCGAACGTAGTTTGTTTTCAAGTTGCACGCACTTTGATGGACTTCTTTGATACAGCTTAGCCACGTTATCGATGACTCGGTGCGTATGACTCTGTAGGATCGGAGCACAATGTGAATGGATAAAACGAATACTCCCGTTTCATTGGAAGGAGAAAAAACGATACTTTGTGTTTCGCATATTTACATTTATCTGTCTTTGTTAAAGTAGGTGAGAGAAATGGGAGATTCAAAAATTTATCGTCGAGTACATATATGTACAATAGATTCATTTCAACAAAGTACATGCATATACACATATATGTACGAAAATATATTGATTGATTGTTTGATAATGGGAATCACGCGGGGACGGAGCTAAAAATACAATTAGAAACATCTACTCAACTACACACACTTCTGTTGCTCACTTCAGTTTCTGATTCTAAAAAATAATGAAACATCTTTACAGCCGAAGAATTTGTGGGAAAAAAAAAAAAAATAACGAATTATAAGGCTCTGAAGTGGCACTCTGCAGTGGCGCCCGGCGAATGCGACACCAATTGAACTTCGATTAAAAATTCAATTTTCCCATACTCGTATAATGCATATGAACATTGCACTTACACGTAGCTATATAATACAAATTTTTTCTACTTTATTTTTTTTTATTTTTATCGATAAATTTTATTTACATCGCGTGAGTGTTTCTTTAAAGCAGCGGGCGATTTTCCAATGGTAATCACTCCAGTGACCACCAGTTTGAGAAGAGTTCCTGGTCGCCATGTAGAAAAATGCCACGAAATGATCCGCTATTAGAGACACTCACTTGGTGTTCTTCGAATATTTCTATAATATATACAAACGGCATGTATACTGTGTATATAATATTTATATATAATTGAAATTTTTCGACGACTGACAGCTCATCCGCTCTTTGTATGTTCATTCATCTATTCATTTTTAACTCATTTTTGTTTTTACACGACCTACATCTGTTCCTTCCCTTCACGTATCAGCATAGGGAATGAAACACGTGAAGCGTTTGTCATACCAATCAATATTTCTGCTAAAATAAAAAAGAAAACGGACGAATAATGAAAAAAAAAGAACACATGATAAACATTCTAAAGCGGCTCTCACGTCGGCTGCCGATTAATTTATGAATTTATCTAGACGGATTCGAACTATTCGGACGGCCGATGAAAACAACATTCAATCCGTGTGATTCGATTAAGGCAGTCTCTCCTCCACTTGGACGATTTGGCCGATTAGGCCGCGGCTTCCCGAGGTTTCATCTCTCTCTTCTCTCCCTCCCACATCCCCCCCCCATCATCTCTCCATTTTATTTTCATTTCTCTTCCATTCATCAATCAAAATACGTATCATTTTGTTTACATGCTTCACGGTATTGTGGCATACAACATGTGTCATCAGTGTGAGTTTCAACAACATGTGATCGGATACAGCCAGTCAGTGAATCACAATATTCTATAGAATCCGGCCACAATGATTCGAGAGATGGTATGACCAACGGTGATTTGGAAATCCACATAATATTCGTTTCAGTATTACCATTTTTCTTCGTTTTATTCGTTTTTTTACTCTTATCTCTATTCTTATGATTATAAATGACAGCACTGAATTGAAGTGAATTTGATACGCACTCCGTTCAAATTCAAACGCGTGCGTGTGTCACCGACGTGCCCTTAAGCTTCGACTCTATCTAAGTCTCCAATCCAGGCACAAGGCTGTGGAAAGTTTGAATGTCGTGAAAAGCTCTACCACAACTTTGGTTGTTATTGCGTTCAAATTTTGAAAGATCAAAGTGTTCGTCAAGTGATTGCAATTCAACTAATCTCTCTTCAAGTGTTTTCGCCGAATCGGCAAATCTTGTGAAGTCACAAATTCTATCCGTATCACAACCATCTTCCGTAACATCCATCAAACCTATATCTGCTGATCTGCCAATGGATAATGGTGTTGCTTCAATTATATCACTATTGAATAGATTCGTATTGTTATGTGCGCGGTTATCGTTCGACGATGTCAATCGATTATCATGATAATTTTGTACGGAATGTTCGGATGGTGGCTCGGGTAAATCGTCTATATGTGATAATAATCGTGGGGTTGGTGGTAATATATAAAAGTCATTGAATACATCGTCTTGAAGGTCGAGGTCGTCATGCCTTTGTCGTTTAACATTAAAGATATCACTCTCACGTAATTCTTCACCCAGCCTATAACAAATTCAAAAAATTGATTAAATTTCGAATTTCTATTCTTCAGCAGTGTAAACCAAAAGTAAAAATGCAAATCATCTTCAGAGAATCAAAAGATGAATTTGTTCTTACCTTTTTTTGGACAAATTGTTTGTATCCACTGTACCAATGATGTGGTTGCCGCTAATATCATTTTCTTTCGATGAATCATCAAGGTAACTCACTATCGGTAAGCCATAATTTCGTGTTTTCTCATCTCTATTCTCCTGTTGTAGCCGTCTTACAGCGTTATTTATCAGTACAGATCGGCATAGACTCGCTTCCGGATCCTCAATTCGTCTCAATTTACCAGCTGATATTTTCAATAATCGTCTGCGCTCCTCCCGCGCACGATACTTGGCCGAAATCATCGTTGGACGACTCCTCCGTATCACCAAATCTTCATCCAATCTCATTTTATCGTCTGTAATCAGATCCAAAAACAAAATATCTTTATATTTATTATTTTTCATATTACATTAAAATACTTGAGAATTTGGGGGAAGCGATGTGCATTGAATGTATGTGGGTTTTCCGAATAACGGTCAAGTGGACAGTAACGCAATGTGCTTGCGTTAGGATGTAGCGGTTGTATATTATACGTATATACGTGTACAAGCAACATTCAATAACGATGAATTCGACTTGGATTAGTTGATCATGGGATCGGAAACTCGATTCATGAATCGGAAATATACGAAGTATAATGCGATTTTATTTGCAATAAAGTAGAATTCATTGAATGACCTTATGAAATTTCGATCTCTTTTCATTCCATGATGCACAATTATAATGCAGATAAATTGTTGCCATGAATTGGTTGAAACAAATTGAGATGCTAGTGTAGGTATGTAGGAACTGTTATGATGGCCAAGTGAATGGAAGTGAATTTCACTTATGGGTGGTATACGAATTCGATCAACAATGATGGCAAAATGGATACGTTCACAATATCTAATATATCCATGTTCTTTTTTTGTTCGCATTCATCCTGAAAAGTTTTCGTTGAGGACACGTATGAAGGCTCATCGGAGAAATTCCACATAGAAATACGATGTATGAGTGTAGTTGTCAGAGTTCAGATGGCGCCTAAAGCACTTTTCAAAGCTCCCGGGTTTGATGTCCGCGGACCTAATATCAAGATGTTGCAGAATCGGCAAAAGAAGAGGGAGGCATGAATTGAACGGAGGCATTATACGACACTTGTTGCTAAAACGATCATCCTGCAGGTAAATGCGGAGGGTTAAGTTCACTTTGCGCTAGTGTGTTGATGCTCCAGCTAAACATGGATGTGTGCAACGAACGAAACAATTGATTTCATTCATACGCCAAATCGTTTGGAACGAAAAGTACTATTGTGTAAATGCACCACCGCCATGATCAATATGGTACAAATATAAGTAAGGTTATAATTGATATCAACATTTTGTTTGTTTTTTTCTTGTAATCCTATCATATTCCAAATGCGTTTCGAATGATTGGAAGCAATTTCATCGTTTAGGTTTGCACTGAATTGGTGCTTGTGTGAATTCTAATTGAATCAGCTAAGAAAAAGAATGTGAACGTAATGCCAGATAACAAATCGATACATTCACGAATGATCCATATTTTCGGTATGGTTCTTTTCTTGATTCGAATTCACAAGTATTCGTTCGCACTGCATACATTTCCAAGAGAGAAACTATGTACCGAATTTGTTACATGAACATGCAACAAATTTTTTTTTCCTTCCACCAGGCACAATCACTTCAGGTCAATATAAGCTCGACAATAATGGTGGGCGATGGCGAGTAGAGAGAGGCAGAGGAAACGAACGGGCTTGGACTATTTCATTTTACGCGCGAGGTAAGAATACTTTTTCTATATGCGTGTACAGAAGGGCATGAATCTAAGTAGTGGAACGAAACCGTATTCTTATTTACTCACAGTTACTAACGCAAAAGGAGAAGAGTGAACGAAGGAAAAAACACAATCTATCTGTTAGTAAAACATGAATCATAAATGAAGTATTGTAGATGTTCAACTATCTGCTCATTGCTTTAATTGTTTTCGGATTTGGGGGGAAGGCATCACCATTCCGATGTGCACTAACGTTACAGATTTGTGCAACCACGATATCGTCATATTGTACTAAGAGTTAAAAAAGATAATGAATCGAATTCAGATTTATTCCTAGTATTCGAATAGATATAGTTAATTGTGAAAGTGAATGTGGATATGAATTTTGGGGAGATCAGCGGGAATAGACTCGGGATGTATGTGGTAGTCCTGATAGTGTATGAATAACCAATTGCCAAATCAAGTTGATTCGTTTGAAAACAAGATACCAAGTTGAAATGGCAATATCATTTTTCGTCTCGTTATATGATTGAGCATTTGGGTTGCCACATATTGACACATTTTTTGATTGTTCTTGAATCAAAAATTTACTCCCGGCAAGGACATTCGTGCTCGCAAGGTTACATGTTGATGAGAGTGGTGAGGGAAGAGTATGGATCCCCAGCGGGTGAGTGAAGGTAAGGGGTGAGGCGCACATATAAGACGTGAGACGGCGTGTGACACATTTTCTTTTACATGCGTCATAGACTCACTTTGGACCTTTATCGAGAAAGTGGAAGTATCATAATTGTGTGATTGAGTTCGACGATATCCAAATTGTCTTCACGCAATTGTGCGATTCGTTTCCTCAGTACAAGTTATATGACGTCGTGTCTATGCGTCACCATACCAAGAGTAAGCAGCAAATAGATAATTATACGAATATTTTCTTCGTCGTCAAACTCTTTTTCTATTTTTCCATCTGGTCTTGTTGCATATTTTTCTTCATAAGAGATTGTATTAAAGAGAATACGATGAATATGTGAGGAGCAGTTCTGCAGTCCAAAAACGAGAATGAGGTGACAATGAACATTGTCGATGTGATATGAGACATGAGATGAGGCGAATAGAGAGGGAGAGAGAGAGAGAGAGAGAGAGAGCTGATGCGAAGGACTGGATTTCATGTGGGACACGATACCGTACGTTCTGGGCCCCGTTATGATTTTTGCCGTTGTTCTGATACATAAATCCTTATGTATACGTTTCTATGTTTTTCTCTTTTTCTGTTTGTCATTGATCGAGTTACGAGTAATCGAACCATCAATCGTTAATGGACACAAATATTCATCAACAGTCGTTTGTGTATTTCGTCACATATTTTATATAGATTTGATATGGTGGGAAATCTCTGGAGTTTGAAATATTATGTATTTCTGTTGTTTACATAATACAACACGTTGAAGCAGTGATTTAGTATTAGCAATGAGTATGATTTATATAGGTTGAGTTGTATATATGCAGCGAGATTTTAGAGCGCGGACGAATGATATTCTACGACTTTTTCTCTTTCTCCTTCTTTGTTTGTGTGTAGTATGCGGTTCTCTGATGTCCGTTGTGTTGTCGCGATTAAATAGGCCGTGAACATTCAGAAGACTTTCTCTTGAAAGTTACAATCATTCAAGAATTTGATACTCTGTGCCAGGGAAACATTGTTAGACGTCATGTGCAACAAATATGGAGGAAGAATAGGTATTGTCTCCTCCATAATTTGATGCAATCGACGATACGTTCAAGTGACAAGCTTAAGTTACATTATCGAAAAATCTTGGATTGATGCTCGCTTCCTCATTCATCTGTGTGCTCATGTGAAAAAAATTGCGTGATTGGATAACGTCTCATGAGCGGAAAATGTGGACCAAATTCGAAATATAATCACGCGCAGAACTCTTGCGTAACCTAGCATTCTATGTATAACAGACACACATTGACAACAACAGTTTCGCTCGATAATTTACATATATGGCAGATAGAAAACAAAAATTCGTAAAAAAGGTGCGGGAAGACATGATATATATATATATATATAGTGGGATATGAAAGGCTGAAGCGCAGCTGCGAACGGCTCGCGCACGTGAAGTCTACCAAAAACATCGCCACTCTAGATCTTCATTTCGTGTTTTGTATCGCACATCTCGAATTCTAACTGTGCGCGCCAACGACATACAGCTAATGTCGGAAGTTCACGATTATGAACACGACTCTGACGAATAAGTTGAAATGATAAAACAAGAGAATGAAACACTGGAAATCATACAAGAAGCATGAGAATGGAGGGAGGGGAGGGAAGAGAGCGAAAAGAGCGATGATACGGTGATAATGATACGTAGTAAATTTAGGATGCCTTTAACTTGGTTGCTTGTGCGCGCGCCCATCCGCCTACTATAAAGCCCCATCAATACACAACAATCATGCTAAGAGCAGATGTTATCCCCACCGAAGCATCCACGCGGTTGTCTCATATAATAGAAGCGCGCGACCACGTTGCTTTTGGGTGGGAGCGTGGGCAACGTACTGAGTTCACTCGGCTTGTGTCGCACATCTTCGGTTCGTTTGCCCGTTTCTAATAGTGCTGTGCGATGAAATACGTACCACATAGGCCTACATTTCACAAAGATCATCGGAAAATCGAGACCAACAGGGGGCATAATTGGTTGAAAATAACATTACAATGATAAGAATGTAAAGAGAACAAACTTGAAATATTCACATTCACCATTTTGTTTCTCTTGAAACATATTCATGTGACAACTTGGAAATAATGAGGTGTGTTGTTTGTTGTGGGCATATTTTTCATAACACATTTCTTCATACACTTTGTATTATCAGGCGTAATTACATAAATCCGTGATATTTTGTAGTTAACGCGTGTAATACAAATCGATACACTCAATTGTTTCGTTTCATTCGAATTTACCAGTTTCCACTATATAACCACGACACTAGTTGAAATGCCGTTTCAAGTCGTGATATTTTTTTTCCTGTTTCTCTCCCGTATATGTATTATTCTCGTCAGTTAGATCAAACTGTTAGGCCAATTGCGTTGTAGGATGTGGATAGAATGAATGCGCAGCGATTTTAACGGGGTCATGGGAATATTGAGGAAAGAAAAGCGGTCGATTGTGATTCGCTCGTTGGTCTGAGTGAGGAGTGAGTGAGAAAAAGATGAAAGGGCGGATACTTGGATATGCCTTTGCCTACCGCCACCTGTCCACGCCATACGACTCACATTTTATACTGCATTAATTTCCCTCGCGCGTTCCTGTAGTATTAAATACTCGATGGGCGAAAAAAAAACAATTTTCTCTTTAATACATATCTGTGTGTGTGTGTGTGTGTGTGTGTGTGTGTGTGTAACATATTTTCGCGGACCAGTTCACCAACAAAAGATGAACAGTTGAAACCAGTGCGCTAATTTTACGCCAAACATTGCAGTGAGCTAACTGCATTCTGTATTTATTTGTCTGATAAAAATTTAGACGTACTATTCGACAGTTTCTCTGTATAAAAGCTTAGAGTTATTCATTGTGTTGGTAGTTTTTCTTCTGTATGCATCAACACAACTCTGTTATCTTACAATTTTTTCATCATTATTTGTTTAGTAATTCGTACTATCAGAATAAGCAAGTGAATCGACCACATAATCATCCAATAATTCGAATGCAATCAATAAGTTTACGCATGCAACCGTGTATAAATATCGCTGGACATGGTGTATCTGTTTTCAAATTATGCGCAACTTGTGCTATGTGAAAAAAAAAAAAAAAAACAAGAGATTCTATTATCGTTTGCATTTGAATACGCAGAATAGTTTTCTTATTGAGAACTTAAGCATTTCTTGAACAATCATTAAAAGTTTTGAAGTACGTCAAAGGAGGTTCTACTGCCCAGCTTTGTCAATACATTTCTGCTATGCAAATGAACACATTATATTAGAGTACGAGAAAGGCGAGAGAAGTGCGAATGATTCCATATACACCTACAACAACAAAAACTACAAAAACAAATACTCTACAGTATATATTCATGAGAATCTGTCGATTTTATCAAGCAATTACAGTAACGCTCAGAGAAAGTGTTTCAGGTGAAAGAAGAATGACGAGAAACCTGCGTTGGCAAGAATCCAAGTGCTCGCAATCCATGCTAACGATACTTTAGCAGGAATCAACCACTCTTATATACACATAAATTTTTCTACTGACATTAAAATGGCGCGTCAAAATTAATTTCACATTTTCATAACAAATCGTGCTGAAGGCATGAAACGAAGGAACGGATATCGGTATATTGCAAATTCATATAGGATCCCATAACAAATTGAAGAAAATACCTCTTGTTCAACCCCATGGGATGTTCGTAACCTTCATTTTTTACATTTATACTTTTATTTTTTTGTTTTATAATTTACATCGATGGGGATTGATTTTGAGGATATCTATCACTTGGAATTGTTTGAGTTGAAGAAATCCTTTGCTATGTGGATATGGCCCACTTTCTTTACTTTCACACTCTCTGGTGTGCAGTTGATTTTCCATGTGTGAGTTCAAATGCAGCTCTAACATACACCATACACCCGGGAGTGTGCATGGTGTATGTCTCTGATTTCCATCATGGTGAGTTAAATAGAACACGCATACTCGCGTACACAAACACACATGCACATGCGAAAATAAATTCAAATGTAATTGTATTTTGATACGCGAGACTAGTGAATCTCATGTTTTACAGTAGCCACGGTATCGCAACTTAACAAGTCAATGGTTCGGAGTAACATTACCATGATATCGCCATGTTCCTGACAGATGAAAGTGTCTTTCTTGACTGTTGTCATGAATTCCATTTTCATATCATAATACATATACTGTGTGCCATTTCACCAGGGTCGAATAGAGTGTGGTTAAATAATAACTACTCATCAGCATTCAGATATTTGTTTATCGATTCATAGTAATCGTTGTATTATTCGATATATTCTTAACTATCATAACATTGTAGAGGATCGTCAATATACAGTTTTGATGGAAGAAGGAAGAGAAAATGATGTATGAGTCGTCAAGTGTTCGGATTAGAAAATAATGTTATAGCTGAGAGGCAAAAGTCTGCTCGTGTGATGAAGAGAAAAGGGGTGATTATGTCGTCTGAGTGTTGTCCAATCTGACGTTATGGTTGACGAGATGAAAATCGCTCGGAGCTATTTCATCGTGAGTAGAAATGAACGCGCGACAGAAAGAGCAGAAGCGCCAGGTTGCTCCTTTTGTCTCCTTCCAACAACCAATGACAAGACATAACTTTCGCTCATACATTATGTACATAAGTATACACACTGAATGTATTGATGTGTATATGAAAGTAAAAAGTGTTGGTGTTGGGAGATCTAAACGCAACAAATGCTTGATTAACGCGTCATAATTGTCGCAACTAGAGACACCCCACATACACATATACGCATAGAGGAATATGGGTAGTGGCAATAGTGACATCATTTATAGATGGAGTGTTATATGCAATACATAAGTACGAAAAAAACGAGAGAGAAGTAAAATTCGGGGGAATGACTAATTGCTATCGGATTGATAGAGTATTGGATTTCATGTGACTGAATGATCCGACACAAATGAACGGTGACGATAAGAACAATTGTCGTTCATGAACATTGATTAGAAATATTGTAATTGGATAGTATGAAGAATAGGAACGTTGGCTCATGGCGTATTCATATGACGTTAGTGTCAATTCATTCGTGATTATTGGAGTGATGCCGATATAAATCCAAGAAATTCGTAGAATCTTATTTCCATCACAATGTGCGTAGGAGGAAAACAAATTTATTGAGCGACAAGTATTTGCGCATAAACTCATCACTTTACACTATTATTCACGATGAAAAACAATGAAAAACAAGAAAAATGATGTGAGAAATTGAGACTTCCACTCTCCCCCTCCTTGCTTTATCCTGTCATTTTTTTTTCTCTTTTCTCCGGTTCGATGTTTTCTCAATTCCCTACATTCTCCCTCACCACCTTCTCACCATTCGCTGCCAACGAACGTTAGCCAAAGCGTGTTGCTTCTTCTTTGTTCTTCTCTAACCCTCCTCTCGCAATCCCCTGACCCGCGTGCGCACGGACTTTGCGTCCGTGCGAGTTATCACGAATGAGCTGTGGGATAACGGAATAAGTTTCTCTGTCTTTTGTACTATCACTAATGCCCCCCCCCCCCGTGTGTGCTCCCTTCCACCACTTGCCCCTACAGTACCCTTTCACTTCTGTACTTGGTGCTTTTCACTTCAGGGATATAACCCTTGTGAAATTGTCAAGAGTTTGGACATGACAATTGTACATGGCCCAAAAATGTTATGATTGCTGGTGAAATTCTGATGAGAAGACGGGATATGAGATTATGATTGGGATTAACTTTCAGATATAATAAATAGAAGTGCAAATAATCTAAGAGATAATGAATTTAGCAAACCTTGGCGTGACAATATGTTGGTGTGCTGTTGAAAAAATCACACTGGCCCACTTTCTGTATACGTGTATATTATTTTCCTTTTATTATAATTTATCGTTGATAGACGTAAAATTGTTCAAAAGTCAAGGGAAATATCGAGAGCGTAACTATTATATGTATGAACCACCACGAACTTGGACCTTTGCCACTAATGAACATATATATACATATTCATGTGCACGGGAAACACGGAAAACACGAAAAACACGAAAAACATGGGAAACACAGAAAACACATGTATTTACACAGAGAGATACAAACGAAACACAGTACACCTCCTTCTATGTTTGTCCGTATGTACCAAACTCGCTTGCGTAGTGTCGATTGGGTTTTGGAGCGCGCACGGCAGTCATTACTTATGAAGAAAAATAACAGACACTGAAAATTGCGAGCGTACGTCGCCAAGAACTGTGAACCAACTGCGCGACTGTCTGCCGTAGTTCAGTGTCGTGTGTGCTACTACTACAGCGCGCCCGTACAGCCGAGACTATAACACAACGCGCACACTGGTGTGCTTGAGCGGGGAGCAGTGGAGAACGTTGTGTGTGCTGCTAAGGGGACGATTGCGTGGTGAGGGAAGAGGCTACGACAGAAATCGACGGACTT
This sequence comes from Meteorus sp. PSUC_FEM 10030008, assembly GCA_018881525.1. NCBI lineage: Eukaryota > Metazoa > Arthropoda > Insecta > Hymenoptera > Braconidae > Meteorus > Meteorus sp. PSUC_FEM 10030008. Next base: position 12,765 of record JABMBR010005313.1, read on the forward strand.
GTGTCCGTAGAGGAGCTGACGATGTGCCGTGCGGCACAGTACAACCATCGAGTATGAGTGTGGGTGAGACGGCTCGATTTACGAATCCGTTTTGTAAAATGAGACAGTTGAATATTTTCGTGTTCAACCTCCACTCCACGCTCTCTTACACTCGTACTTTTTCTCTCACGCGAATCATCATATCGTGTATTGCCGCTCCTGTTGTGCCAGTCCCTACTTTCTCTCTCACTCTGTGACGCGTCTCTCCCTCTGTTCAACTCTGCCTTGCGCTCCTGTAATAGTGGTCGTGTGTGCCTTCTCCTCAGTCGTTGCCCCCTCCCAATGGCATTCAGTCACCGTTGAAGATTCCAACCACGGACATGGCGCTCTCGCTGCTGTATATCCCACCAGAACCACTATTACAACAACTAAACGCACTACCAACTCTACTACACAACTTCCACAACCATTGCTATTACCACTACTACTAGTACTACTACACAATTTATACTATCCCGTACTACACTGTACCACTATGTCCTTGCTGCTATCCACTCCATCCCCTTTACCCTATCTGTGTATAAAAATATGAGTAATTCAATTGCAAATTTTTCGAGTGCCGTGCAAACTGGTGGTGGTGTGCAATACGAGCAATTCGGTAACGGGTGCACTTCCCTCTCTTGTCTATTTTTTCCATGTCATTCATCAATCTCCATTGCATTCTCAATGTGGATATCATTATTATATGAATTTTTGACTTGATTCATTCCAGTGAATCTCGATGCGACAATGTCAGCTTGGCCAGATGCTGAACTCCACTGTAATTGCAATCGTTTTATTGTCGTAGTCGAAAGTGAAGCCCAGGGTAATACAGAGTAGAATTAGTGTCAACTGAATATGTGAATGGTAAGAGATACGTTGGTATTGCAAATATGCGAATTGGGGCCAACAACTAACGATTTTTCACCCAATTTGTTGTGCAGTGTTGCACAGAAGAAATGTGTATAGATTTATTAATGTGTCGCCGTATGAGAGATCTCTTGTTGCGTCTTCCCAACGGATAATCGAACATTTCCAACGAATCTTTCAATACATTCATCATCATCCACCCACATAGGGTTTGTACAGGGAAGCAATATCCAAAGGGAAGAAATTATTCATGATAGAATATTTTAATTAAACTTGATATATCCTGAAGATAATTTCATCTGTATGAACCGATTCATATTCTTACATTCGGCCCCCTTCACTTCGTATTGCCACACCATCTTTTGACCCCTTCTCTTCCATCAACCCTTCGGACTTTCCGCATGCTTTTTCCACAGTCATTCTTCTTAGCGCGGTATTGCACGTCATCCCTATATACCACCGACACTACCGCCATTTTTCACGGCAAGCGAAGCACGTAGAAGGTATAGAGTGAGAAATACAAGAGAAAAGGCAGCACAGACGGGGATAGAGAGATGTAGAGAGGCGTGATTGAGGCACACATTGTCCCGCAGCAACGGCAACACATACGATAGTGATTCCGTTCATGTCAAGAGCCTTCATATATGTGTGTGATGTGCATGAACACTTCTTCCTTTTTCCACTTCCTCTCACCTTCTCATTCTCTTCTCCGCCGTCTTTTTTCTGTCTCCCCTCTGTTTTTCCCCTGTTTCTCCTCCATCTTTCGCTCAACACTATCTGACAACCACATAACAGGACGTCCGCACACGAGAGAAAGTCGTCACGACTTTTAATATTCTCCCACAAAAATTGAAAAGAGGTGGATTTTTTTCTTTTCTTTTTGTCTAATTTTGTCAGTAAAAATTGTTCCGGTGAGACGGAATTCATCTTTGACAAAGTATGTGCACATCACTTGTTTGCATAATGAAAACAAAATCTATGCAGATAAACTCTCAATTGTGAAATGAATGATACAACTATGAGTGACCAATCTTCCAAATATCAGCAATTTTGTTGAGTTGAGTCCCGATACGCCATTCGATCAAAAGAATTGATGATTGTGAATCAACTGTTGATTTATACCGTGATGAAAATACGTTTGAGTTCATAAATAGAAATGAACCGATGGAGCGTCGTGGAATTTTGTTGATGGTCAGCGTATTATGATGCTGATCATTCTTTCATTATCTTCAGTTTTTCGATATGAATCCGCATGACGTCAGTATGTAGATAAGAGAGTAATTATGGAGGAAGAGAGATCTCTAGCGTTCTCTTCATGCAACGACAATTCGTGTAGGGCTATGAGGACATCATCCTATACGTCTCTCTAAACGTTCGACCACTACCGCCTTGTCGCTCCAAAAGACAAAGAGTCTATACTCATTTTCAGAATGCAGCTTCCAAACTTACCTTCATGGTGCTCAATTGCTTATATAGTGTATGTACATATAATTTACATAGCGACACGATGTTTATGAGTGCGTAGAAATAGAATGCATGAGTCAACACTCGCCCTTTTAGTATTCTCATCTCTCTCCCCCTGCTCTTCGATCCCTTGTTTCGATTACCCGTACGGCCTCTCCCTCTCTTGCATTCTTTTCGAATCTTTCCGAATCTTTTCGAAAGTAGGAAGTCCCATTATGACAATAAGAAATAGATTATTGAAATTCCTACTCTCTGGGGATTATTCTGATGTGGAAAGATGGATTTCTAAACGAAGTTGGGCAGTGTGACGTGGCCCGTGGATGCGATGTGAATATTCCACTTATGCCTCTGATAAAATTAGAATTTTCTTTGGCTCACGGTCGTACTTTTATTCCGTGTGACAACTTTGAAAAACTCCATGCACATTGTATTCGTATGTCTATGTGATGCTTCTATTAAACGTAGTGAAGAGGTAGCTTCATATACTTATTTGTGTAAGTATGAGAAGAAAAATGGATCGCCAAGTATCGATTTCGCTGGCGGCGTAATTACGCTAAGAGCCTTCTCGTTTTCGTTTGTGGGGTGAGCCGCAAAATCACGATGGCTTCATATACTCTGTGTCCAATCCTTTCATTATATTTTTCATTGCATTATTGTCATTAAAATGACGTGAAATGCAAATGAGGATTCAATGTGGTGGTATTCTTGAGGGATAAACGAGGAATAACAACAGATAAGGGAAAAGAAGAAAGTATTTTGAAAAATTAAAAATTGGTTAGAAGCCTAAAATGGATTGAGAAGTAGTATATAAATTTTACAGCGGATGGAATTCGTCTTTATTTTCATCAGCAGCATGTGCGTACTAAACTACTTCACTATTCTTAGGCATTTCGGTTCGGTCACCCTCTCCTCCGACGAAAACAACTCTTACGAAGAGTGCGGGACACTGACATTCAATACTTTTGCATCTACTCTTATAGTTTTACAAACAGTGATTAGCATCAATTCATGAGGTGAAAATGGCGTGTCAACGATTGTCTTAGGTCATCCGTTATTTATAAATTTCATCAAATACATTGTTCAATCCCCCTCAATATTCGCATCGATACCTCTTCGATCCCCATAGATCATCATTGAATTCGAGTTATTGCCCGTTCGAGATTGTGGCAGGAAACTGAATGATTTTTATTTTGGAGCTCGTGGTCTCCGTGATTTTATTTGAATTCAAATACCAAAGGGAGCATTGAAGGGAACCAATTGGCGTTTCGTGGGCGTTTTTGGGATCATCGTGATGTTCAGTAGTAACTACAAAATAATGTCTCAACTTCACATTTGTGAGGCCCTGATTTCTTCTTGTTTTTGTTTTTTTTTTTTTTTTTTTT
>JABMBR010005314.1:0-16477 GCA_018881525.1 Meteorus sp. PSUC_FEM 10030008
TTTTTTTTTTTTTTTTTTTTTCGAAATAATTATTGTTAATAATATTATTATTGTTTCATTTTCGAGATTCTATAACACGTATAAATAGGCTGCGCAAATAATATGAAAAAGACATATAAGGGAAGTTATTTAATGTTAAGATAACTCGCAAAATGAAAATACGTTTTAGTCATATAACAATTTTCGTTTGTTCTGATTGTTAGTTTCATCTCATAAATATGAGAACTTCAATTCGAGCATCATCAAATGCTCGAAAGCAACCCCAGCTAAATCCATCAACCATGGATTAGTGTGACTGTACAATACAGCGAAAGAAAAAAAAAAAATGAATGCGATGAGTGAATGTATGAAAATCCGGTATGTTCAAATAATTAAAATTCCCCTCAGTGTTCAAGTAGTTGTTTGTTTGGTTGCTCTTAATGTTGTTGATAGTAAACAGATTCAGTCATTGACTCCATTCTTGAAAATGCCGGAATTCCTCTGGTAGACCATTTAGGTTATGATCAAGAAATGTAAAAAATATTGTGAAGAATTTTGAAATTTCCATTAAAAAGAAAAAATAGTTTTTTATCAGTGCACTATATATATATATATATATGTATGTATGTACATATAGACACAGACACACACACACATATATATATATACCGTTTCGGATGGATGTAGAAAAATATTTTGACACAATGAATAAGAGAGAGTTTTATCAAGCATCACATTGTATATCAATAATTCGTATTTAAAAATAATATACAATATTTGTGTACATATACATATACTTATACATATAAACGTGTATATATACATATATATGTTTGTATATATAGGTATATATGCTGAAGAGGAATTCAATAAATTAAATTAAAGAAAGTAGTGTAAAGTTCATTGTGAAAAACCAATTCATCCTCTCAAATTGACAAGGAAATGCAGAGGAATTTTGCATCGAGAGTGCAGGGTTCCACATTCAAGAGGGTAAAAATTGATATTAATCTGAATTCTGCATTTAGCTGGGCGTTCATTCTGATTTCAAATTCTTTCGACTCGCCATACTTTGGTATTGCAATCTTGACCAACGGAAATCAGGTTTTCTTCGTCTAACCACACCAGTCGTGTTATTTGACTTTGTGGATGAGCATCTGAAAGATTTTGATAGGTTAGAAATTGGGGGAACAGTGAGTGGGGGGTAGAATTAGTTATATTGAAGCGTTACTTTTGATGATTGTATGCTTTGCGGGATTTGTGACGCTCCAGATGATGATTGTCGTGTCCAAACTGCCGCTGGCAACCATTGTGCAGTCCAAGTTCCATGCAACTGTATTGACACGAGCATTGTGGAAGCCCCATTCTCGATTGTGTGCGAGCTGTAATGGGAATTGTCGTATTGAATATTTCAGAAGATGAAAGAAATAGGAAAAGTTCTTGGGAGTAATTTTCCTCATTGATTGAAGAAATATTGACACTTACCCCCTGACAATCCACAAATTTGTTGCATAAAATTGTGCAAAAATTTTGATTTAGTTTCCGAGTATATTTTAATGAGAATTTGAATATAAATAAAATGAATTGAAAGGTCCGGATGAATTAGTGGTGTGGGATCAATAACTTGTCTCATTAAAATTCGTGATAAATAAAAGAGGGTAAAAGAGGGGTTCATACCTTGTATTCCGGCACCATATAAAGCACAACTTTTCTATTGGCATCACACGCAACCAAATATTTATTGTCTGGACTGTAAGCAACATCAGTGACTGGACCAAGATGCTCAAGTTCATTTTTAAATGTCAACGAATTGCCAGACAAGTTGTAAATGTAAACTTTATTGTCCGATGTCGAACCAACTGCAACGTCGCCATTACCATGATTGACACTCACACAGGATGGTTCATAATCGATTAGCAATTTCGAAATTTTTCTACCATCTTGCGTGAGATGAATCTACATCAAGAAATGAACAAATAAATGTGTGAGAATCATTACAGCAGTGCAAGTTGAAGTCTAATTCAGATGGAAACAGAAAAATCGTGTGCACCTCTACATCAATTTCTAACAAACATCAACACTTTAAGACTTTATGAGACTTTTTTCTCGAATGTTTTATGTTTACCTGACGCAGTGATGCAGTAACAACAATATCATTGTATATATCAAGCCCACGTGGCTGCGAATCAAGTTTTATTGTAGTTGAGTCTTTGTACGTATTGGTAGCTATGTCAATTGATCTGACAGTATCGTCAATGCCTGCAGTATAAAGCAGATCGTTGGCAGCTTTCATTCCGTTTATTTGATTTCCATGACCCTGTCCGTTGACACGATTGTTTTCGCCCGTTTTTGCATTCCAATTTGTTACATAACCATCATGAGAACCAGTATAAATTGTCTCTCGATTTGGACTTAATGTTAATACTGTGATAGGTTTATTGTGGCCCTGGAAGTGAATACGGAGTCATAAAACATTTTTTTACTACTCAGAATGCTGATCATTTTACCTTGACAATCCGGAGTGGCTTTGATGGATCATTAACATTAAGATAATTAATGAATCCACTCAACGATACTGATATCAAATGTTCACCTTGCCAAAGACAACTGACTTGTTGGTCATCAACTGTTGAGCCCATATTGAACTCACTTATCAACGTTCGTGTTTCAACGTCCCACAATTTGCATGTTTTGTCACCGGATGCCGTTAATAATTGAGTACCATCCGGTTTCCAAGCGATCTAAACATCATTAGTGGAAAAAAATGCATAAAATCGTCTTTAATTTCTCTCATCAAGAATCAATAAAGATATGAAATCGATCCTTACTCCATAAACTCCTCCCTGATGAGCTGGTGATCCTACTTCACCGACTAATTCCGATGTGTTTCCATCATAAATGAAAACTTTACCATCGAAACCAGCGGATGCGAAAAGATTGCCTGTAGGTGAATAACGGACTGCTTGAACGAATCTTGAATGTTCTTGCTTGGTCATTCTACAACGGTAAAATATGAATAGATGAAACATTTGAAAATACCCGGAACAAAATCATTGAAATGATGATTGGCAATCCAACATTTACACTTTTGATTGAAATCTTTTCATTCAAACTTATCACTTACTTGAACTTGAATGGTGGTCCCTCGAAAATCGCAATAGTATTGTCCTCACTGCCCGTGATAAGCCGAAATGGTCTGCTGGGTTTGAAGTCACACGAGTTGATGGATTTACTTTGGCCAGATATTTCACCAACTGATGTGCCAGTATCAGCCATGAAAACATGACCGAACCTACGTGAAAAACCAATCGATTAAAATTACCAACATGAATGAATTCCAAGTCGCAAATTAGTAAACTCAATGTTGCATTTCTCTATGAACCTTTCGCGACCTTCACCGACTACAACCATTCTCTGGCTGTCTGGTGACCATGCGATATCTTTTATCGGTCCACTTATTGGCTGGAACTCATTCTTCAATATGTGTTCTTTATTCACCGTATCCCAAATTCGCACTTTCCCAGATTGGTCTACAAACAAGAATCAAACAGGTTGATGTATACACAAAACTGAGATGCTGAAATCGATTGAAAACGTTCTATTCTCCATCAACATTACCTCCTGATGCAATATAGAATCCACTTGGTGAATATTTCGCAACATTCACAGCACATGAGTGTTCAGTATAAATATCAGCAATCGCTGGATTCTAGAAATAAAAATCAAAGAATTTTTTTACGTGAAATATCAATTTAGACGTATCATTGTTCGAACTGCTACAAAATTGTATCTTTACATCAATGTTCCTTATGATGACACTATTCCCATTGGTGTACAAGAAGTTCTTGCCTTTTGGATCATCACCAAGAACTAATGGCGTTCCTCGTTGAGTACGTGGTAAGGCAGCAAAAATATATCCTACAGACAAACAAATAAAGAAAAATTATAATAAACATAACCAAAACATAACCTAACAACAACCAAAACATATAAATCAATTCAATTGGAATTTTGCAGTGTCCTGTAAAATTATCATCTCCATTTATGACTGCATACATTCAACAGAATTCGATCGTATGCAACGGTAAAATTGGCATGATACCAGAAAATGATGTTGACTTGGATTATTTCAGAATCCGTGAAAACAATTGGGTAACATGGCTAAATAATAATTGGGTCATAGCTAAAAAGGAATTCCAAAGCTATGTGCAAGTGAAATGATATACGCGTGAGGCCATAAATAAATTTGACTCATCCAAATGATAACAGTATCAGAGATAACAATGCAACATTGGAAATAAAAGTCAACATGAATTGTAATCATATCAATTTCCATCAACACTCCATAAATTGAAGTGAGCAGTGTTTTAACGTTGCATACTTCATGTCACATATCAAACCTGGAAATTTATATTTATCCTCGTTCGCACCGGGGAAAATTTCCGGATGAAAAATCAGGTGTAAAACCGGGTGCTATATATACACGAATGTATTCGTTGCATACACCTATGTTGATCGTGAGGGCAATGACACACGAATGTGTGGAACGAAAAGAGAAGAAAAAGGGAAAAACTCTGTTGGTAACAAATAAAAGTTAATAAATACACATTTTCATAACTGTTTATCAACAATTATCTATCAATAAAGTAGTTGATGTGATTAATTGTGTTTATTGTGCATTGTTGGATGCAACAAAACGAAATACTTTTCTCTCAATTTACTTACGCGTTTCATATGACATTTTTGTGCGTTGCCGGCTTCACACAATTATTAATCCTTAAACATATGATTTTATAATTCAATTGATGAGATAGTCCAACGCGTATTCAACTCAGTATTTATTTTTTATTCATCAACTTCTTGATATTCCTATCTATCGTTTGTTAAAAATTATTTTCGTGGTATGTTGCACACACAAAATAAACACACAAATTACGATGCTTCAAACAGAGCTCGACTCTGGTCAACTCTGAATGTTGAGTTGGAAAAAAAAATATATATCTCGTTCCGCCCTGCCTCCTTATTTGGCATGCGATTTTAGCATTGGTTAGTTAGAATTATTGAGAGTTGCTTGATATTGAAACTTCCAAGAGGTTATAAGTTGCTTCATATGTATATTGAGAGGTGGCGCTGTATAAATATTTCCATAGAACTGCGCGCGAAATATCGGGCAGAATCATGAGGAGAGGCAAGTTTTTATTGCAGATTTTGTTTGCAAATCGTATTGTTGTTGGGAGAATATGATTGATCTTTTCATATTTTGTCTTAATCAATGAGAAATTAATTGAGATCGCAATTTAGTATTGATTGTCCAATGAATCAACGAGAAGTAAAGAACAGCCCACACAAAGGGCTGTCCAATATTTCTTCAATGATGATTCCGCCATTATCGATGTAAACAAAAGATTCTATTGAAGATGATTGTAATCAATCATCGGTACGTCAAGTTTCACCATGGTGAAAATCTGATGTCATAGATGAAGACACTGCCAAGCAGTCGAGAAATAAAGCCTGAGTGATATCAGCGAAAGTTGTTCCTCACGTAATTGGAATTGGAACGGATGCATTTTTCACTTCATCCACTTTTCTCAAGATTCGAAAATGCTTCATCGTTTATTCGTGTACTCCATGTGATTATTGTAGTCAACAAACACGATAATTCCAACAACACTCGAATCAATAAATAAAATGTAAAATAATCAGGAGTTTCATTAGACAACGACAAGCAATAATTTTAAAAATTCTATTTTCATTATTCCTTTAGTTTCTAATGACAAATTTTTTTGCGCTTCTCTTATTTCTACCTGATTTCGATTAAATAAATCTACTCGACACATGATAAAGAATAATATACAGCGCAAGTTCATATATAATAATTATAATGAGCCTCGTCATCGCAATAATATATATCACAAGCAATTATGGTCGTGAATCATTGAAAAATATGTTTAAACATACATATCACACATGATTAAATGATTATTTACAAAGGTGAAATTAATTAAAAGTTGTAATGCTATACAATATTAGTCCCTTGTGAATGTGTGAAAATTAGAATAAGAAAAAAAAAATGATTTTACAATTAAATAACAGAAAAAGGATGATAAGATTTACTATCGACTAATGAAGATAATGGATGATTGTCATTACAATTATGATCGGTAAATTGGGTGCGAAGTCGTCATTATTTTTCTTCTCTTCGATTTTTTTTTTTTTTCCATCAATATACCGATCAATCGTCAATATAATGGCGCTGATACCATTCACAAAATGCAACTTCTCTGCATGAAATTTGTTATAAAAGACATCGTACCAATGAGCAATAAATTTTCCTTTTCTTGTTCTTCTGCAACGCGATTTTGCATTCTTGATAATTTCATGTTGTTTCTGATTGAATGTTGCGACATTCTATTGTTAAAGAATCCCTTGGTATATTTATGTGTTAATACTTTGGCCTGTTGTTCTCAATCCGTTTTTGTTGCACTGTTCATCCATTATTTGTTGGAATTTCTGTAATTGGTGATCTGTGGTAATATATCAATTCATCAAGGTCATCATCGTATGGTTTTGGTTGTTTGCTGTTGTTTGGTACTGGTCGTCCATCTGGATAAACACGAATGATGTAAGGACCTGCTGGATATGATCCTTCATATGATGGATTTAAATAATCATTTGTTGATGAGGATTCATCGGCCGATCGATCGTGGGAATTGTCAATTGTATCTGTAACCAAACAAAACGTTTAGATAGAACCATCAACAAAACATCCGTCTTGAGATTTTGGAAAAATATCAGGATGAGAATGAATAAGATGGAGATTGTTATTCAGAAAGTTTCGTTGATGTATGTCATCCGAGAAACTATTTGATGATATAAATTGAGAAATTATTGAATTTCATCAGAAAAAAAATTATTTCTGCTTATGGAAAATGAACACGGTAGCTAGTGAGTTGATAATCTGTTGAATATACATGAAATCGAATTTGTTTTTTAAAAAAATATCGCGAGGATATCAATATTACGTTCACGTTTCTTTTTTCATTCATATCGCAAGAAATTGATCGTTATGTTGCATTCAAATGGCGATGAATGACTCTCAATGAGTTTGTGTACGTATAAATTTCGTATATGCTTATATAGGCCGCAGAGAAAATGTGAAAGTCGATGCGGGACAATTTCAATGTAAAAGAAGAGTTGAGCATTATGCTTTGATAAAAGTTTGACCCGATTGTCCACGATTTTTCGTATCTCAGTTATTAGAGAAGATTACCAATGAACCTGATAAATAAAATGGCAGAACGAATATATAAAAATAAATTAACAAACACATACCTAATGTATCAACATTATTGTCATCAAAATTTTTGATACTGTCATCAATGCGTTTTTCAATAAGTTTCCCACCAACCAACGCCAGCCAGACTAAAAATTGAAACAGAAATCATTTTGAATTAATAAAATATCGATCAGTAGTCCAATGAATCGTTACGTTTAATAAAAAACAGTAAAACTCACTCTGCGATTTTGCGTTTCTTTGATAAGGATCGAGCGTGTCCAAAATATATTCGTCCAAGTGAATGAGACTTTGCAATCCATCAAGTAATATATCCCTATAGCAATTAGGTATCAATGAGGTTTCACAAAAATCCTTGGCTTGTTTGTTGAATATTCGGTATAGACGTGTCATCTGGAACAAAAATAAATGATGGTAACTTACTCATATCACAAATTACCATTAGAAATCTCTTACAACTGATATTCCTGCGCAGAAAAACGATTTATGATTGTCAATGACACCAATTGATTTTTTTTTCTATTCCTCATTTTATTTCTCTATGTTTCCATACATCCTGTTGATTATCCAACTGTTTTAATATTCTCAGAATGTGACATTGATGTTTGGAAATTTTTCATTATTCATTATGCCATAATAATAGTCTTAACAATAACAGTAAAGTCGTTTTATTTATATCGACTCCCACTTTAGCTTTTTAATGAGATTATTCCTTCTCAATTGCAAAAACTTAGGTTATGAACGTGCTATATCGTATGCGCAAATTTCGCGCAATTGCGTCCACAAGTGAAACTCAATGTGTAACAGTAAAGAGGATTTTATGGATGAATTATGCGTGTCACATACGCATAGTTGATGGCGCGTATCGACTATTGCAATATTGTCCTGTTTTATTTTTTTTTTTCCCCCCGTCTCATTCCAATTTTCACAACAGTAAACATCATCACGCTCGATCAACTTATTCCCCACCGTTATCCTGTTCAAAATGTCCATCACAATGATCCATGTGGACACTGACATAATGAATAAGTCATTGTCTCTATTTTGTTCGATGATTTTTCCGGAAATAAAGAGAAAGTTGTATGAATAATATTCTTTGTCAAGATATCAGTGTCAGAGAGGAAAAAAAAAAGGTAAAAACTGTGACACCCTAACCGTTAAATTGAATTTACTGTGTGTAAATTAACATCAGAGTGAAAATTGCCATTTCCTTTTGCAGCTGATAAGATTTCTACGATAAAGAAGGTGGAATTGATAGAACAATGTGAAAGTTTTATAATGTTATTCAATTACTGCACAGGTGGCTATTGGACTTTTATGTGCGGAGCAATTTTAATTGTTGAGATATGAGGTTGGTTGATTCGTTTCGGTCTGATTGATGCCAAGAACGAGCGATGTGGAGTGTGTTCTTGAACTTGAGTAATTTCATTTAGAATGTGTGAAAACTGCGGAGGTAATAAAGTAAAAATATTCGAACGAGTTATCGATTCAGATGTTACTTTGAACAACAAAACTGTACCATCCAATACATGACTGATCACTAAATTGTTTTACAGAATCCCACCCATCTCCACTTTTCAATTCTGTAGGTTATACAAGAATTGCAACGATGTCCTAATTGGAAAAAAACGATGTACGTGAAATTGTTGGAATTTCCTTCTGTTCTTTCTCATGATGATTGATTGGGTCTATACTGAACTAAGTTGTAATTGATGTGGTTCAGTAAACATCACCATCATCATCATCATCTTGCACATACAGAGTGTGCTGAATTATTCCGAGAAAGTGAGAAAGTAAAAGTGATTGATGGAATACACATCGAGAGATTTATTTTAAGAATTTACCTTCTCGTCTCTCGATAGAAACTCCCACATTGGAATTGCAGATCCATTGACTTGCAATGAGGTTGTGGTGATGAATAACATGATGATCGATGCTCTAATTGTCATCATCATCGTATCGAATAATATGATTTATCAACACGAATATAACGAAATTGGCATACACATTTAAACCTCCCACTTTCGCACTTTCAATATCACTGACGAAAAATTGTTGTTGTTATTGTTTTGTTATTGCAATGTTGTTTCATTGATATTGAAGAGGATAATTAAAAATATCTGACAGTAGAGATTCAGTGTACAAGTTGCACAGTTTCATATGCTCGTTGAGTAGACAGTGAATGTAAACTGAGTTTGGCTGGAGTTTGTCGTACGGTTTTATGGTACGGATGGACCGTGTTACGAGTCGAGTCTCCCACTTTTATCCAAACTAATCTGGCTTTGGTATGACGTCCGTATTTACGTAGAATAGCTTCACCATATATATTTGTATATGTAAGTTTCTTTCCACCTTTTCTGTTGAAACAACCTAGACATGATGCGGCGAAACCGGTACTATATATACAGGCCCTCTCCCCATTTCACGACGTCATGTGGGATTTTTGTTTACGCATTTAAATCAACATTGGGTGGTGGTTAATGAGCCTACTCAACATCCTGATTCTTTTTGGGTCATTGTTTTTTGCTTTTTACATGTAAAAACTTTTATATTTGTAAGTTTTTATTAATTAATACGTCATCCACTACACATTTCCGTGATGAGGTTAAGCTCATGTTCTCATATTCGACTACAGTGGGTTTCATAATATATTGCTAATTTAAGGAAGACATTAGTCGGATTGATTACGATCGATTGATTGATAGTAGAGATCAGATAAGATGTTTGATATGTTGACAAAACATTAAGTGACCTCTCAAGGCTGCATCAGCACGTGTTTTCTTGGATCCATATGATGATGATTATTAGGGTTATAATGATGATAACAACGCAGATGTTGAAGGAAAAAAATTAAGGATAAATAAAGAATATTTTTTGATTGACCTCAAGGTCAATAGCAATCAGTTGATGTGGTTTCGAGTATCACTTCAGTTGCAGACATTTGATTGAGTATTGGCGCCAGAGTTCAACAAGGAAAGAATTGAGAAGAAAACAAAAAAAAAACAAACTGAATCCAGTTAGAAGAAAAATTATTATCAATCTTTGAGGATTTTTCTCTTAATAAACCTTGGTCATGTAATGCCATTCACGCCAGTTAGTCGAATTAACGATGGATTTTCATTTCTTTTTGCAATGAGAAATGACTTTCTGAAACTTTTGATCAGCCTGTAAAAAAATGTTTGTTGATATGATGATTTTTATATTCATTTTCAATTTTGTTAATAGAATAAGAACAGTAATTTCTTTTTTTATTTTACCACTGTTTGATTCTTGAAGTTCTCCGATGGTCATTGAGATTAACTGAGGACATGACCTTCGCCGTTGAGTTCGATGGCCTTGTTGAGCATTCCTCAGCACGGTATATTCTATGGTATACCAGTCTAGTGTTTCCTTGTAACATTGCCACATATTCACTATAACACATTCTTGTTGTATCATATACATTAACAGTGAATCAGAAAATATTTACAAAATTGTATCGGTATAAACAACGATAATGACTATCAACAATTGAAGTGCATGGACAGAAAGTGTCGCGGAATGACATCAATAAGAAGCTACTCGATGAATTCAATTTGTTTTTCTTACTCTTTCTCTATTCTTGGCTCTCGATGGAAGACAAAGTTAAAATAAAAATCGACCACGTACGTCAATCAAATATACATTCCGATGATGTGAGAACACGAAAATACGCACATGGGTTAAACCAAAATGAACATGTGAATATCTATAAATAAATGGAATATTTATATCATCACACTTCAGAGGAGTGGCTTACGAGTTATAAAAGAGCAGAATATTTGCGATTGAATGAGCACCTCAATGAAAAGATCAAAAGTACGAGGATGGGAAAATTAAGTAACGTATGGAAGTGGTTTGTCCAATGTTGCAAAGCCATCATTGTGAAGACGGCACATGTGCAATTTTCTAACTTGATTATGAACGAAGTATACATAACAATCTTGGTGTGAACTGCCACTTGTCTGAAACAACGAGACAATTACATCATTAAGTGATGTATCATGTAATCACAATCATAAGAAAGGTAATAAACAATAATTCACCTTATTTCCAGAAATATGTTTGCAAAAGGAATTAGGAATCTTAATCAAATTTCCAGTTATCGAAGATAGTAAAAAGTGATAATCGTTGTTGGCTCCATGATGGTAAGAGCTGTCGTTATTTTATTCTTCCATGTATTTATCAAAAGGTACTGCGAGATTTGGCTTGAAATTTATGGCTTTCGTGGAATAGTAAATACAACTTGATTGGATTGCCAGGTGTTATTTCATCTTTTCTAAGGTGGAGCCGACAACAAATTTTTATTATGGAAGAATTGACACCTTGCTGTGTTAGTAAGGTGTCTTCTGTAATTGTTACAGAAGTATCTTAAGTGAGGTTAGAGTGGACCTCAGTACTTTATCGTTTGTACTTCTTCCTGCCTTGGTTACCTCCATCGGAATATTGAAAATCAGACTCTTTCGTAACACAAACAAGCATATGTATGTGAATTAGGTTTCGTTATTCATAAGTTTGATGTTGAGTTTAACCTTGTATTTTCCGGAAATGACTGTTATCACCAAGATCACCTGGAACAATAACTTGGAAATTAATACAACATTAATAATAGAACATCAGCGTTTGATATCATCGTTTATGTGAGTGTATAACCCTCCATCTCATCTTGACGGCTACGTATTGGAGAACGATAAACGATCAAATTAGAAAATTATTACGTGACCTGATGACACATCGAGGTCATCATATATTTTCACACGGAATCTAGATCCAAAGTCCGGATTCATTGTGAGTGATAGTCATAGAAAGAATGACTGAACCGAGAAATCAACATGTGGAATTTTCACATACACTCTCATGAGTTGGACGTCACATTATGGCGATCAACATTGGTTTCCGGCTCAACCGAAATTGCTGGCTTCTGCGAAAATGATCTAGTCATTATTTGAAATGAGTCACACAATTTTTATGGTGGCTAGCTAAAAATTTTTTATATCCCCAAAGCGGATATTAATTAGGAATGCTTTTTTCAATATGTTGATACAAAAGAAGCAGGCGAATATGTCCTAGAGGTTCTGAACGTACTCCATCTTGGATTAGTCCAGTGGTTCATGTTCGATAATTTTTCAATATGTTTGACATATCTACATACGTAAATCATCGAAAATGTGAGGGATAATGATTGTGATATCACGGATTTATAGAATCGCGCATCAAATCATCATAATTCAATACCCTGGTCGAAGTTGATGCTCAATATAAACGAATTGATTTATGGTCTTCCGCATTTTACTGAGAACAATATGGACGATAAGAAATGTTCTGACAATATCGTATTTCAATGCTTTCAAGGACCACTTGAAGACTGATGTCCAGTTTTTATTGACAATGTACATGCACACATAACCTATGAAATTTGTGTGAGAACAAAACTGGAATATAATTCCTCTAAAAAACGATGAGTTTGCTATAGTAAAGAGAAAGTCATTCGAAATTCATTCTCATTTCATATTCAACATAAGAGTAGTGATTGCAACAACACCAAATAACAATCCTTTTGTGACGATCATTTCGATGGTATTTTTGTTTGGTATCTTATCAATTCTGGTGAAATAATTCACGTTGAGTTGCGACAGTGTGTGATAATGAGACTATTCTTCGGAATGATTTACTCATATCAGATACGTCATTGAATGAAAAATTTTGCCCTATCCAATAGAATCATTTTTTTCCTCTGGTGTTCATTTCATTTTTTATCCTCCTCATTTCAAAGCAGTTTTTTTTTTCATGTGCGAATTTTGTATTGAATGCGAAATGTCAGGTTGAGAAACTTGTTTCTCGCATTTGCGTCAGAGGAAAAAAAAATCACGAGTTATTCGGGATTTCTTTTTTATTCGTTTTTTTTTCTCTCTTTGAATTCAAACTTTTCTTGATCCACGTTCAAATATGGAGGTTGACACTTATTGTGGTGTTTACGGACAAATATCTATAAATCCATATGAAAAGGACTTGGAATAGCAACGGCGACAGTTGAATTTTCCAAGTGTAATCCTATTGATGCAGAACAGAAATCATCATCATGCAGACAATCATTTTTTACTCTGAAAAAATATGAAAAATGCAACTCATGAGTACAGTGAATCCATCAAATTTCATACCCAATGTCTGAATACTTTTGTGTCGACTGTTTTTATTGGAATTGGTGTTTTGATGCCACGAGAAATATTGTTACTACTGCGTAGTATAAATATTGACTTTGAAGCGATATGCAAAATGGGGAGGATGAGTAATAACATGCAGAGAACTTTGATGTTAACCAATCCTAACCTAGCAAACCGCTGTGCGCAATAACGGAATTGGCTGAATACACCGTTCCGTTCTTTTCATAGCTTGCTCTTCTTTATTGTGCATTGCACACAATAATCACCTGATGATGTTACGTATGTCATAATAAAGTTTGTGGTGTGTGCAGGCGTCTTTTCTGTGGTCTTCCAAGATTGTAGATATTTATATTTTCGATTTGTTCTTTCGAATTGATTAACGTAAGCCAATTATACATTGCGGCATTGAATTTATCCCATTTCAGGTATGATAGGATGATGCAACTCTCTTCAGGTGCGGTTCCAGTTGATAATCTGTATTTGATGGTGCTCAGACTGATAATTGACGAGCAGTAAAGACCGCATATACACTCGAAATTTGGATCAGTATGAAATTTTCATCACCACCAGCCAAAACATTATTTGAGGTTATGATCACTAAAACTATTTTGGATCTTCGTCGTTGTTTTTCGGATAACTTTGAATGTGATTCAACACATCTCGTTCCTATTTTGGATTACTACAACACATTTATGGATAATGAGGATCTAATTATGAAATTTTTTCCAGTCAAGAGGATTCTGTGAACAAACAAAGTTCCAAAGAATGGAGGATACACATTGGGAATATGTTTTTGAATTCACAAACGAATGCCCACATATCATATATCATCTTTCTTCTCATTGAGGTCTATATTAGAATTGGAGATAGTGAAACCCACGTTCTATAGATTTAATTGCGCATCTATTCAAAGTCTGTTGGTAACATTCAGTAAAATCAACGAAATCGGAATGGAACTTGAAATGGATTGAGCAATTTAGAATAATACGAAGTTATATGGGAACCACATGCAAATTGATGTGCGGTTGGGTACGAAATTCCAACTAGTCTTCTTTTTTTTTGCATGTTGTGATTGTCAAGTGAAAGTTAATTCACAGTTAATCAAATCCACAGAGTTGGTGAAAATTTGTTGGATGTTTTCTAAATTTCCAGGCTTGCCATAAGCTACAAACCAAATGAATTATTTTCATTCTACATTTATTTCAATTTACAACTGAAATTATTTTCAATTCACTTGTCCAATCATCCAATCAATTCCAAACATTTCCGTTCGTCTTTGTCAACATACGAATTTTATTTACTGTCCATCATCGAATTTATTCTTAACATAACAATTCTCATCAATTCTGATTATTTTACAGTGATTGAGTCAAGAAAAAAAATTCTTTCTGAATTTTTTATCAATATTTGTATAGAAAAAAAAAAAAAGTTCTCTGTGTTCTCTGTGTGATTGAAATATACATCCGAGAACATATATACGAGATGTACCTGATCCGTTATATCTTTTTTCTTCCTCTCTTGCCTCAACGCGGCCGACTACCTGTGTATGTGTATATGTGTGTGTGTGTGTGTGTGTGTGTGTGTGTGTGTGTGTGTGTGTGTGTGTGAATTGGCGACCTCGAAAGGTCGTTCCAAGATTCCTGACTAAATTAATTGCCAAGAATAAAAACGGTCGTCTGGGACAAGAGGCTCGCGCCTCAGGGCTCACATACACACATATACGTTCACATCCAACTATATAAATGTATGCAATGTGAATATTTTATCCTGTTTTTATTTGTTGCAGAAATTATATTGAAAAAAAAAAAAAAAACAAGGAAAATACGTAACAATTGCTTTCAATTATTTTGGTACTTCGTGTAGGTAAGTTCGTATGAAAAATATTTATATAAATCCATCAATAGAATTTACTTCTGATTCTTGCTAATCATTCCTGATAGTTGTGAGAGGAGGAAAATTTAATTGAAGTAATGTACAATTGAGAATTGATGTGATTTTTTTTCCAGGTCCAGTCTGTATTTATTGGTGTATCTGCGTAAATTGGTGAGCATAGGAATGCAAGGAATGCCAATGACGTCATGAACATGGTGGGTATAAACTATAAACCTACGAGTGGGCCTATTGTGCCTCTCACTTGCTTCACGCTCTCTTTCCCCTTTCCTATCGCGTCGCGGACGCGATGGTGTGGCTGGCGCCATCCTGATTGAAACAGGAAATCTCGCGCCTCTGGCACCGCACATTCCTACTTGTACCAGTGTGGAGGAAGATGGAAAAAAAAAAGAGAGAGACACTAAAGTTGAAATTAAAAAATAAAATTATGTCTGGATATATGGCCGTATATATCGATTAGAAAAAAGTTTACATATCACTTTTCTTGTTATGTCATGAATATTGGATACAGTTCATTGATAAATAAAGAAAGTTTGATGATGAAACGAAATTATGAATAAGAGGAGAATATTGTTGATGTCGTTGATTCTACATTTGTGAGCTTTATCGCTTTCGTTCTCTCTATTGAAATTGATGAATCGTATTAATGAGATGCAGACAAGATGTGATGGCGATCGTTAAGATCAAGGCTACACGTGAATGTGGGACGAATTGTATGAAAATTTATTTATTTTTGTTTTCAATCTTGTGGATGAACAAAAAATTATTCTACAATAATTTGTGATCATAATTCATTTGTATTTAGAACTTCAAGAGAATGAAAAAAAATATGAAGGTGCTGAAACTCTTCTCGGATTGAAACAAAATATGGAAACAATTCGTATGCTGCATTGAAATTTTCTCCTGGTTGTTATTCCACTGTCCATGTGATCCAATATATGGAAAATCTCGCAGATGGTCAGGTAAATTTTGAAAACAGATGTTCATTGGTTTTCCCATGTTATCATCTGACGTCTTGGACTACAAATCTGCTTACGAAAATATCAATTAATGCAACAGGTAATCGTGTGCTAACTTAATGACATGATGACAGGTAAATATTCTTTCTCTTTTTTTTTTTTTTTTTTTTTTTTTTTTT
>JABMBR010005315.1:0-16469 GCA_018881525.1 Meteorus sp. PSUC_FEM 10030008
CCCCCCCAGATAGCAACATATCCAACTACAAAAGATGAACAAACGTCAAGTGTCCGAATAAGTCAAAAATGCATAAGAATGTGTGCTACAAAAACTTTGTAACATTCCATGAAACTTGTTAAGGACACAATTAATTTCTCAAATTTTCATTATTTCATTTCTTTCCATATTACACTATGATATCACGATTTTTCCACCAATTATTTCCACCTTGGATTGAGAATCGATATGAAATGTACCAATGAAATACGATAAACGATCCTATCAAGTTGTGAAAGGCTCACAACATATATTTCGTCTCTCGTGAATATATTCAACCGAGCATAATCACTCTTGATTCGAAAGATAGAATAAGAATTTTGGAAGTTCTGTCACTCGCCAACCACGGATCGAGTCCACAACATTGATATTGCAATGCGTCTTTTCAGTGATTTTATGAGTACAGCAACCACATCATACTTGCAGGTCGGTATTGAGACCTGACATCTCTGTTCAATATTTGAATATTCATTATCATTTCTCATTCCAATAGGAACCCAGAAACCCATCGCAAAGGCTTTCTCCGGAGTTTTCTGGAATTTCCATGTATCAATAGCAACACAGAGTGTCCCATGATTTAGAGAAATTGATGAGGATCAATCCAGAAGTAAACAAGGGAGATAAGGACAATTTTATAGTCGAGCATTCCTAAATTGATTCGTAATGGTTCCAGATTATCGCTTATGTTCTATTCTACTGAAGAACAATCATCTCCATGAAAACCTGCAGCAGGTATTGGCGTCCCGTCACAGTGAGCAGGATAGATAAATTCAAGACTAGATCTCCGAAATTAAACTACTCCCAATTCTACTGGTACAAGTATAAGTTTTCCAGATGAATTTCCTAAGTTTGTTGTTCCGCACTGTTCCCAACGTAGCAACAATGTGTAAACTCTCACTGCGATAAAGTTTCACATACGATTGTCATAAATTGTAGTGAGTTCAGTTGGATATGCATGTGTAACACATCCATTGCTATATACAACATATGACTACATCGTAACCACCCCCATGATACTCATGATACCATTATTCTGGTGTTACATTCGAGTCTTTTCTCCCTGGACTCTCACCCTCATTATACTGCCGCAGTAGATACATACGCACGTATAACAGGCTACCTAGTGCACAGGCAAACGAGTGAAACGAACACGAATAAAGTGCCAGACAATGCCACATTATATGCGAACGACATCCACCTCGCCAAACTTGCTCTTGACGACGCACACACCACCCTTTATGTATGTGCGAGACGAGTAAAATACTTTCGTTCTCACTCGCTCGTTTTCCTTGCAGTTTTATCTCTTTTTCTCGTCTGCTCTCTGTACACTCACGTTCTGCAAAGTCGATCCGATCGTGAACGACTGGGGCAGAGAAAGCAGTCGAAAGGAAGACAGAGATAGTTCATGTCTGTGTGAGGATGTTTTGTCTTGGTGGT
Organism: Meteorus sp. PSUC_FEM 10030008; assembly: GCA_018881525.1. Lineage (NCBI taxonomy): Eukaryota > Metazoa > Arthropoda > Insecta > Hymenoptera > Braconidae > Meteorus > Meteorus sp. PSUC_FEM 10030008. The sequence continues at coordinate 1,477 of JABMBR010005315.1, forward strand.
AGAGCCAGACAGAAAGGGGGTGAGTAAGAGCGCAACCCTCCGTCGCGCCCCTTTTGCTCTTCCGTCTCTTCATCCTCTGTCTGGCCGCATAGGCGTAGGGAATGTTGTTCGTGCTGCTGCACAACACGTCTACATTCAGCGCCCATGCTGCTTAATCGGGTCATCCGGAGACTTCCTATGTTGTGACATCCCATAAGCGTACAACGAATTAAATGTCAATTCAACGATTACATAACTTTTTAATTCGTCTCTTTCTGCTCATTCTATTTTAATTTGGGTGTTCAATATCACGGCGTTGGATTATGTGAAGATGATTGGTTGAGTCTCTTGTCAAACTCAGATGAAAAGTGAAATTATTATGCTCATCTGGAAAACTACTTGAATAAGTTCCAATTTTTAATCCAATTGTGAAAAATGGGTCTTCATAACGAAGTCACGTGTCCCTCTCTTGAGAAATTAGATGTAATTGATATTATTCCCTAGTATGAGCTCTGTCGCTACTCTCCTAATCCAACGGGATTCATACTCGTTATATCAATCTCCAATTTGTTTAAAATGTGGTATTCAAAGGTTGGTTTATGAAATTCATTGATTGAGTATGATAAATTGAACATTATGAAATTCGACGATTGATGAAATATCTGATGAAATAATATGGAAAGAGATGAAGAAATAATTTCATTTCTTAAGACTTCAACTAATGAATCCATCTGGTGTTTGAATCAAGAAGAATGTCCAAGTCCTTATGAAGCTGTTGATATTCAATTTTCAGATGATGCTTAAATAATCGATCACCATGAAATCAGTTCGTACAACCACGTCATCAAATTGATTCAACAACGGAATAACAGAATAAAAAGTTAACAGACAATGGGATAATAATTTTATCTGCATATGAAGCAGCTAGAATCGTTTGGATTGGAAACTTTCAATCGTTATAGATTCACCGTTTCATAATAAAAAAACAGGTTCATTTTTGATGACCATTTTATGAATCAGGAAGCCAAAATGTTTCCTTCCTCGTTTGTATGGATGTATATACGTGTCGTTATCCGAACGTTTGCATGATTAGAGGGTGGTTGGCTGCGTCGCGAGACTCGGTTGTAAGTGAGACGAGTGACAGTGAATATTGCGCGCGCATCCACAGTGCAGTGGAGGTCATCCACCTGAAAGGTCGGGGTCACGTTCTTTCTCGAAGTATCTATGTATACTGTATATAGAACAGGAGGGATATAAGGGAAGTGAGTAAGAGTGAGTGGGTGGGAGAGTCAAAGTAATGTGACGCCGAGTGGGGAGACGTGCGCATAATGATAATGGGGTGGCGTTGCATGGCTTGGGTAAGGGCGCAGAGAAAAATTAAATGGAGGGAGCATAAAGAGAGAGCGACGAACTAGCCGCCAGGGTTAGGGGCGTCGCAAGCCCGCGCGCACTATTACCATAGCAACCCCCAACGTGTGCACCAAACAGTCAGAGTCTGGACTATTGGGATTCACATGGGTGTATGGTTATTCAGCACGATATGTCCTTCATTTCGCGACCAAATGGAAAATATATTTCTCGTCATACAAAATTATGTCACGTCGGAAGAATGAAATAAAAAATTTTCCAAAATTTCGGATATTTATTGCAGGTCACTGTTGTATCATTGCGGTGAAATGATGTTCAATCATCAAATGCGAATGGTACTACGAAAAGGTTGTGGAAACTTCAATTTTTAATTTCATTTCCACTTCACAAATATTTTGCCTGTCATCGTAATGTTACGTAGTTTTTCAGTTCTATGATGCATCAATGCATCGCTCATTATTCTTGGTCCAACATGAATATTGGAAGCACCTTGTTGCTGCATTGCAAAAAACCAACGTTTTATTACTTTTGAACAATTTAATTAACCAGAAGAGGTGAAAAAATATTGATTCCCGAAAAATGAATCCTTTTTTCACATGAATTGTTTCACCATGTTGTAAATCCAACGTGCATCGAAATTCGAATGGAAAATTTTACACTTTATTGCTTGTTCATTGTTATCTAATTTCAAAATTAGGATAGTCACACCGTTTCTTTCGTTTATTAAATCAGCTGATCAAATATGCGTCAATGTGTAACTGTCAACAGACGATTAAGCATCTCTCTTATCAGCAACAATCACCAACAAATATTGTAGTTCTGGGAGCACTTCATCAAATAAAGAATTAATTTCTATTGAATATTCTGAATTGATACATGTGTCAATTGGATATAAATAGAAATTCAGCTTATCGTATCACGTGCAAATGGTGTGACAATAATCTTTAGCGACGTCATTTATTGATTCCATAGAATATATCAAAAATACACAGACATTAATATTTCAGTCGATTTCCATCCTGATTCCTCACTCAGACATCACATCTGATCATTTTTCATAAAAGTTTCTCTTTAACGCAATATCGGAATCGTATGATGTCTCATTCCATTGCATGAAATTTCAAACCAGGAGAATATCTCTTCCTTATTACAGAATCTGTTTAAAATCATCTGCATTTTGTTTGATCACAGTTTTTGGTGGTAATAAGATCATGTTCAGTAACAATTGCCAAGAAAGCCATACATTGGACTGTGATTGAAACGCAGCAATTTTTGGTTCTAGGTTCATACAACAGTTTTCGTATCGCTTATAGAGAATGATGTCGACTGTTCAGTTTTTTTCTATTGCGAGTCTCGTCTTGGTGCAAATGATCCTCAATACAGCAGCGAATGACTTTCCAACATTTGGTAACGAGTCCAACGATACCACACAGTGGAGATTTGGTAAAGTACTTCCCATTACAATTGTCAATCGAACATTGTCCATCATGTAGATAGTGAAGAAATTTTGTAACGATCACGAACAGGACGATCGAAGAGGTCGCTGTTCCAACAAATGCCACTGACACTTAGAATTAGAGTGAGATACTCATCAGGAGCAGAGATGGATCTAAAATGGATCAAAAAGCAACACTATATAGCTAATGACCATCTTCCTGTGAATGTATTCGTCGGTGACCTGCAAATGAATGTAAGTTCATCCCAACTGATCGGTTTGTTGAACACTGAAAATTGAACTTAATAAGCACAAGTTGCTGCAGCGATGGGGTTTGCTTTTCATGAATTCGCGTTGATTTCATCAGTGACACTAATACTTTCAATTGTTAATAATTCCGATTGCTCATTATGATAGTTCAAGGCAGTGATCGGTGAGTTCGTAGTGTATGGTGACGTGGATAAATCTTCAGCCGTGGTGTACTTCAAGAATTCAAATGCTTTGGTAAAATTTTACATCATAACTCGCACATGTTTGAATTGCACACAGTATGACACAAGCAACTTGGATTTCAGTATGGCGTCATCGGTACCGATCATTATATCGTCAATCTTCCATATAACTTCCACGTAGACGGGACCTATAAGTCGCCTGTAGTAGGTGAGCCATACATTCGAAGACGTCGACAGTCACTCAGTCATATTGACGCAGTCAACAATTATTCGCCGCATTTCGACATTGATGTCCTAGAAGAATTTTTACGTCCGCTTTCACATAACTCATATCAAAGTTTGAAACGTAACTGTGATCCAGAACCAGGACCAAGTTCCAAACATCAGCGTACTGATAAAAAATGTAAGTTCTCATAACGGTCATGAAAATTCTTGATCCTGAAATTTTCATGCAGAATTTATCCACAGCTAACAAAAGGCCACTCAGTCATAATAAAGAAATGATCGGCAGGAATTATTACCTAGAGACTCTAATTTTCGTTGATTGTGACATAACGAAATTTTAGTACGTAATTTTAGTACTTTCAAATTTCTGATTCATGGCGTTGACTCATTATCAGCTTATATATAACTCATCATTTTTGCAGTAAGAAAAACTATGGTGGACATCATTATATTGAATGGATTATAAGACATTACATAATTTACTTCAGTGCTATCGAAATGGTATTCGATAAACTATCGACACCATACGGAGGGCTGAAAATGAATATTGCGAAAATCGTAATTGAAGATGTGAGTCCATTATTCTGAGCAATTCATTCATCCTGCAAGCGAAGATTTACAAAATTGCTTTTCATTTTCCAGGGTTGTTCATCATCTTTTGGTTTCATGAATAATGAAAATCTACAATTCTCAGAAGTAATGGCAAAATTTTCACAATATCTGGATGCTCATCAACAGGAATTTACGTCAGATTCGTTCGATTATGTATTGATTCATACCAAGTAAGTTGATATGATGTTTGTACATTGGAATTGGCGATCCTTTCACTTCAATCAAGTCAATCACTGATGTACTGCTTTTTTTTTCCAATCTCCCGAGGCGGACCATCTTCAGTGATACTACTCCATTACAGGGTGAGTAAGGCAAATCATGTAAAAAAAGTAAATTGGTTTCAATTACACTCCTGATGAGGAAAAAACTATTCGTCCTTCTTAGCATTGTCAAGATATGGCAGAGATTTGTTTGAAGCGCGCAAGCAATACCAATTCTATGAGGCAGTTCCAATGACAGTGGCAACTTACCAACACATTTGCACTGATTACTTAAATGCTGCTCACGAGATCGGTCAAATGTATGTACGACTCATCATCGAAATATAAAATTCTTGTCCCCACTGTATTTTAACCGGTACACCAATCTTCGAATTGAAAGAAGGCCTCGCTCACGATCATATGATCCATGAGGTTGGATCTAGTCTAATGTATTCTTCCTATCTTACAAAATATTCCAAATGTTTGCAGATTGAACATGGAAATTCTCTCCGGTAATGACGATTCTGGGCGAACGATGCAGTGTTGCAGTATAATGCAAAGAGGTGGGCCTAAATGCAGTGATTGTTTCAAATGGAATCACGAAAGCGAAAAGCAATTCCACACTTTTTTCAAGTATGTATATTAACTTAACATTATTAAGTAAAGAATTGTGAAGGGTTTGAGTGTTGGAATGATTACAAAACATTTTTTATTTCAGAGCGAATCGCAACCGATGTGTCTTACTGAATGAGCCACGATCGTTGCGACCAGAAGGACCGAGCAAATTTTCATCACCACAACTTCAATGTACATGTTATGGATATGACTCTTTCAAAAAGGTGCGTGAATTATTAGAAAGTATCTCCATTCCTCTCATTCATTATGATGGTGTCAATGTACATAGTTCGAATATTCTATGCGCAGACGCCCACAGGACTAATATTGAAATCGCTGAAAGTAGACGAGTGCTTCAAACCGCTGATGTGTCAAAATGGTGAAGGAGCAACCTCCCATCTTGAACCAACTGTACTACCATTCGATGGTACGATATGCGGAGGCACGAAGGTAGCACAAAACTTTGACTGATCATTCCGATTCACCTCACCGATATGCTTCCCATTCCCACTACTATTTTTCTATTCCAGATGTGTTGGAATAGGGAATGCGTACCAGGTCACGTGTATGATGCACGGAAGAATCAATATCTCTTTCAGAGCTGATCTACCAGTTCCGCATCGATATACAGTTCATAAAATGTAATTATTCTGATTTGCACTGATTCTCGAGTCTAATAGCGTCTAAAAATGCATTCATATCAAATAGATTTTTTCCTTTCGGATTTAACTTATTAAATTTCGATACTTATGACTCATCTCTCAGTGCAATTGTTTCCTTTCCGGTAAACCAAACTTTTCTAATTCAGGATACGAAAATGTGATTTACTACGCAAACAGATAAACATCTATATACACCAATATAACCTAGAACTTTTTATTACGCTCAATTTGTTTCAATCGTGTCAACCCAAGCATGATTTAATAGAATGAGAAAATAGTGATGATTCACATCTCCGAAGAAAAATGGGGCTAGTTGGGCGTTTGCGACTTCTCTCTCCTACTAATCTAGAAAAGAGAAAGTCATATCAAACACATCGAGCATTTCCTTCTTATTTTAATGACCTCACTTTAGATAATAAAATACGAGTCTGAATGAAATTCATAAATAATTTTTTCTCCGGTGCTTGTAATCACTGATAGGTATCCTTTATATTCAATCCCAAACGTGACCTACCACAAAATCGATCAGCCACTCTGAGGAATTTGTGTAATTATCAGTGTGAGTGATCGCGGTGCGTTGTGCTTTTAACTTTCCATTGTAACTTGACAAAACACTTGGTCTTCAATGTCAATGATGAATAAATGTTGAGATTACTGAGTTGATACTATGATACTAATGTTAGTGATGTTATCACTTATTATTTGTTTAATTAAATTATTTTTCGATTTCATTTTTCCTCATGAAGTTTCAACCTAATTAATTTCTCGCAAATGGATTGAGTTAATATTTCGGTACATACAACTTGCATGTATTGTTCATTCATTGATAATGGCATTGAATTATTTTTCAGTCCAATCAAGGATAAATGTAAGTATTGAACTTTGACGATGTGGAATAAATATTATTTTCTTCAGATATGAATTCATAGGGGAAATATAAAGTGTATGAGAATTTTTTCGACAAGCAAATATTTATCAACAGTTTTATCGACCACTTTTTAATAATAAATTCTTTCCAACATGATGAATGTGATATACTGAAGCATTTGGGTTCTTCCAATTGATAATAATGTTGTTGAAACAATAACAATTTGGATGTTGCACTAAGTAATCAAAATTATGAATGAAATATAAAAATTATCAGTTCATGTACGAATTCTGGTATAAGTGTGACAAAAAAAGGTCATTGAGTATTATTAAATGGAATTAAATGTGCAGTGGGATCCAATTATGTGAGGTGCCATGTCAGATGCTGGAAATTTTTTTCTCCTCACAATTATTCTATCGCAAAACAAGATGTCTCATAAAAAATTGATCGAAATTTTTCAACTGAATAACATTGACGTAACTTCACTGTATCAACTTCTCTCTTTGCATCACTTCGTTTTTTTTATTTATTTTAAAATTCCACATTACTATTCTTTCATTTCCGCTGCTCCAATTTACGTAAATATTTAAACAGCAAAAGCAAATATTTATATGCATCACGCAATGTAGTCTGAGTCATGATAAAAAAAAAGAATGTCAAAAAAAAGTAAAAAAAGAATATTGTCTCACATTTTACTGTGCGTTGTGTCCGGATATAATCGGTCGATAACGGGTTCAATGTCAAGTCTAAACTGATATTGTCATATCTGTATCACTGCAGTACTCGTCAAGCATAAAAACTTTTTTAGTTTAATGATAAAAACTTATTTTTCATAGATAGGAAACAATTCACGATATAGACATGAACATAATAAAATTTTTCATTATGAAGATAAAACGAACAAATATGAGCGAGATGGAATTTCAAAGATCAATACAAACTAAATAAATTCAATAATTTCTGCAACATTTTGTTCTCACATCTTTATACAATGCAATGCAAAGATCAAGAGAAAAAATAAAAATCAACATTGTGAATGTTTATTGAAGAATGTGAATGAAGGTCGAGAGGTTGAACAACAAAAGCATTTAATATAATATATTGCATCGATGTTTGGAGATATGGTATCTCAATCGCGTGTCCTCTGTTCGTCCGAGTTTGAATAACAACATGATGCATATGAAAAATTATCACAGGTGATATATGTCATGTGAGAAGAACTATGACGAGTTAGACTCTCACTTCCTTATTTTCATTTTGAAGTATAAGAAACGAATGAAAAATTCTGTTTACTTCTTTTTTTCTTCTTCAAGAACAAAATCATTTGTCATGAAATGATCAATTGATGAATTGGAAAAGCTTTTTGTTCTGTCATAAAATATCTTATGATGGATTCTATACCTCTCGATAACAATTCAGATCGATGAATTGTATGGTCATAGGGGAATGATTAAAAAACAGGGCTAAGCAATTTTTATAGATCAAAAATTTCTACAGTGTGTCATTCAAACTATTATAAGGAGAGTTGATACATCACTTCAATTACACTGGTCTGCGGAAAAAAATCTTTTTTTCCCTTTATATTTCATGTATGTTTTATGGGAATATTGATATTTCTGAACACAAATGTGGTATGGAAAATTACGGAAAACGTATAATTTTTTTCCAATAGAACTTTCGAATAATTGGTCTTCAAAAGAGTGAAATCCACCACTTCAATTCGTTTTTTCTCAACCAAGACAAATTTTTCATCGGCAAGCCAAGCACTATCCAACACAGCTATGAACACTGCGTTCTTACCAACTGTTTTGAAAGTAGCTCCCTGAGCTAACTGGAGTAGTGTGTGCTGTTGCGTTTCATAGAGCTTGTCTTCCCGATAAAAAAAATATTTTTAACGGATTTCTACGACCATTTTTGGCTGAAAAAAAAAACGAATTGAAATTTGGAATTTTGTGCCCCTTTGGAGACTAAATTTCTGTGCACAAATCAACCCCTTGAAATCGATCGAAGAAAAAATGTTATTGTTTTCGAAGCAACAAAATATCAATTAGTGATTTGACGTGTGAATGCTTGACATTATCTGATCAACAACGCAGAATTCCGTCAAGATTCTTCGAGAAATCAGAAAATGAACTGACAATTCACACTTCGAACTCTTTATATCAAAGTCAAACATTGCAAATCGAATTTCTCAACGATTTCATTCAATTTTTTTCAATTCGTAAAGATAAATTTCATTATTCATTCAATCAAACTTATCACAAGTCATAAACGATAAAAAAAATCATATCAATAATAAAGTAGATATAAAAGAAAACATCGTTCTGTGCAGTGAATCGATTTCTATCGCAATAAATGTTCAACCTTTCCTCATTTTCGTTGAACAATGCATAATTCATTTGTTATCCACATCGTATACTATAAAAAATAAAATGTAATTTATGTCACAAGTATTCTATATTGTTGTCATCTTCATCGTCAGTTACATATTGTTAAAATATTCTCGACGACCTATTGCAACATCATTTGAAAATTTCGCTGGAACGTGGTCATTCATAACGAATAGTCGACGAAATCATATTAGATTGAAGTTAAATCATCCAATCCCCCGTTTATTTGACGCAAAGAATTTTATAAAATGTATTTTCATTTGTGTAGAAATTTTCAAGAATTGTATGAAAATTCTCGCTTCATCAATGACTATACTCGTGATTATTCAATGATCATCATAAAACAATTTCCATAAATTTTGATCCGTATAGTACACGAATTGCACTTTGGATGATGAGCACTGAAATGTAGAGTGCGTCATTTTCCAGTCATTATCTTCTAAAAAAAATTATTATTTATTGAACTTGCATCCATCAATTCGAAACAATAAATTTGGGAAGAACAAAAATGAATGAAACGAGATTTCGATGCTATCCGCTGTTGATATTTTTTATCCTCAATTAAAAAAACATCATGTCCAAGACTTAAATTCATCGTTGATAAAATCAAGAATAACATAAATGATACTGTCGAATAATGCTGCGATGACCGTTATTCATCTTCTGTATAAACATTCAATTTTTTCTCTCCATTTTTTTCCGACGCTCTTGAGCCGTAACTCGCGACCCACACGACCGGTTCAACAGGTGTATATTCACATCTTAAATTCCTAGATCTTACGGCACGCGACGACGAAAATAAATACATAAGCCCGTCTCATTCCCTACCTCGACTTTGCTTCTTCTCACTCACTTTTCATTTATTCCTTCTTTTGTTATTTTGGATTTCTCACTCTCGCTGAATCATGACCCAGACAATATCACACGCCGTCGTCCAACGCAGATCTATTTTCACCCGACGTCCATATTTTCTTTATATTGATGATGTGCATGAATCAGTCAGTGTACGAGAGAATAAGTGAAACAATGAGAGGTGAAGGGAAAAAAGGTCTACAAGTAGTTTCTTTGTTCCGTTGATGAATGTTGAAACTCATACAGACTTTTGCCTAAACAATTGAATGCATTGTGCCGGCACATATGAGTTATTTTCAAGGATTGTTGGTAGATGTCCATATGAAAATCGATAAACAAAAGTTAGATGATGCGACAACGTTTGTTTGCTCTTCATCATCATGTGCCAAACCGAACACACCAGTGAAAGAACTAAAAATCTCTGTCGACATATAATTTCTCGATCTTTCTTTTTTAAATTCTCACGTGTTTATTTTGGCATTATAGAAATTATTATTCACCATTTATGCAATGTGATGCTGCGTCCAATTGCCCACGGAATATTGTTTTGTTCATATCATATCTGAATGTTGATTAAAAAGAATGGAAATTTCCAGAAGTTTCGCTTGTCAATTGTCAATTATTTGTCAACCAAATATTGGATTCAATTTGTCTTCGTTCATCATCTACAACATCTTCCGAATCACAATAAAAAATACGAAGGAAACATCACATTCATCGTCTGAATACATCAAAATTAAATGTCATCAATTTATTACAACAACAATTTCACCCTCAACGATAAAATTGTACTACGATTTATTCCAATTTTTCATGATTAGAATTTAATATTTGAGACTTTCATAAATTCGAATGTGATGATAATGAAGTCACCAAAGACTTCATCATACAGAATCCAATGCAGGACCTTTTCATTTCTGGACACACGAGAAATTCGTGGTGAAAAACGTACCATAACAATTAAATTTGTATTCCCCGAAGAGAGAAAGGAGAAACAAACGAGTGCGTGAGCGTGTGCGTGCCACATAAATGAATGCATATAAAAGGTTTCATGTGAATAGGGACCACCAAACTGTCTAGACACGCGGGACCTATTGCGACGAGAGATGAATACGGCTACAGGGCCTCAAACAGAGACCGGTTTTGGTATGAAGGTCACTAGTTGAATGGCGCCATCGGTTTCCATTCTCCAATGCAGAAACAACGCATTAGAACAAAAGTATTTATCATATGCCGAATTAGTCGTAAATATTTTAACCTCCATTATCATTCGAAAACTCATTTTCCAATCAATATGATGAACTTTTGATCTTCTGCAGCCTTCCAATTACAAAAGTCATTTTCATTTCCAGTTTTTCAAACGATTTTATCAACTTACAATTTGATTCAAAATAAAATTTAACTTTTACAATAAAACGCAAGAATTTTTGTTCTCTTGTGTGCTAATTCATCTAATTCACATCACTTTTAGGAGCTTGCACCGAAATAGTGTTGTAAATGAAACGTTGCTTCAAATTCAGTGGTGAATTGAGTGGAAGATAAATCTCGATTACGCCAACCGATACCGGTGAATGGCCTCTCAACGAAAGTGAAGAAGTGAAAGTGATCTTTCACGCTTCCACTCTCACTTTCTGTACAATTGTGGGACTGATTTTTTTTCAGCACGTATAGGCTTTGGCAGAGTGAAAGGGAGAGTGGTTTCATGACACGTTAACCCACTTCTCCACTTAGAAGAATGAGATACATCGAATATTCCAATTGAAATGATTCAATATGAACTTGGATGATGAAAACTTACTGGAAATTTGGAACTGACATTAGTTGACTCTTCATTCAATTGCTAAATTAAGCTAAGAAAACATCAACTGCCTGACCATTGATCAGTATGGACACATGAATTATCATCAACATGTTCATCATCCTTGGACGACTTTATAAAAATTCCAATTCTTTGTCGTCACCAATGTGGAAGAAAAAAGAAAATTTTGAACGTCTTACACAGAGAATTACAATGAAAATAAATTGACCAACAAACACAAAAATCGCTGTCGCCTCTATTTTTCCAATTCATACAATGCGTAATTTATATTTAACGATTGTAGATGAATATTCAATTGATAAATTCAAAATTGATCTGGATAACAAATTTCTGCAGAAAGTTCACTAATGTCGCATTGTCATTTGAAACTTTACACATTTCTATTCACAAATACATTCTTGTTCGTAAATGAACATTTCACATGGATAAAAAAAGTTTATGATGAAAGCTATGCATCCATATTCATTACGCTAAGTAGATGTAAGTAAATAGATTAATCACATTTGTTAACCTTCACAACAAATGAATGAAGTTGCTTTCTGCAAACTCTCACGCACGTGTTCTATCTTCATTTAGCAAATAGTTCTAGTCTAAATAATGATAAGTGTAAACATGGATGCATTCTCGTGAACAACGCTATTCAGTTTCTTTTCTCCTGTTCAACATTCTCTGGAAACTGCGTTTTTAAAGATGCTTTCACTGTTACTCTCCATGACCCCGATCAAGGCCATATCGGTGCATGTTTACATCCAATTCAAAGCACATTGGAATTGTTTCCAGATGAAATGAGTAGCTGTTGAAATTCATATTTCAAATGAATTAATGAATTCCGTAACGAAAAAATGATTTAAATATTAAAAATATCAAAGACTGCTCAAATATGGAACACAATTTAGTCGAATTCACCAGATGAACCATCAGAGACAGATATTATTTCTCAGATTATCGCAGTTGATCCAAGTCCTTTCAGGAAGAGTCGATGATAACGATCTCCAGTTATTTCCCATCGAAGGAAAATTTCCTAATGTTACCTCAACACTTTGATAAATAAATTGGAGTACCAAGCCGCAGTCTTGTTGCGAATTCCTGTCAATACTTGCAATGAATATTCTTTGCAATTTCATACTTTCATGTAAACAATGCGGAAAAGTCCATAATTTCCGAGTGACAATTAATAATTGATAGAATATCGTCCAACTGTGATCTTCATTCTGGATGAATCAGAAAAGTGCGAGTGATAAAATTATGAACAGACATGTAACAATTCGTTTTTCGTCACAAATAGAAAATCGAGAAAATCAAGTCAATTGTTAAATTGTTGCTTCATTATACAACAATAAACAAAAAAATATTTGTAGAAAACATCAACATGATGAAGTTTTCCATGTTCACGTTTACAGAAACTTTTATAAAATATCTGCTCTAAAGATTAATTCTCGTCCTCTTTAAATTCGATCGAATTATATTTTTGTCTTCATCTTCATCTTCTTCGTAAAACCTGTATAAGCTGGATGTATATAAATTAGGATGGACAAAATAATTTTTGAATGATTTGAACTTACATACAGTCAGAATAACGATAAAAATTGAATTGATGACGCACTCTTCCGTTTTTCTCTTCAAATTGCAGGAATAACTTACTGTGAGGATTATATAGCACAAACATGTGTGTCTCGTGTCGAGCAGTGGGCCATTACCTATATATCCGCCGTTGCAGCGAACAAGGAAGGCTTTCTCCAGCTGGCCTTGAGAGCTCCTGTTCGAGCTGCTGGCGTGAACTTGAACCAGTCCCACACATTCACTATTCAACCACTATATGTATACAGTACCGATCTACTCGTTTGGAGGCGCGCCACTGTTATATTTGACTCGCCAATTTTTCATCAGTGAATAAGCGCTGTCCACTTTGATAATGGATTGATATCAATCGTTCCCAATGATTTTAATTCATTTACAAAACTCCGCGGGTCACTGTTTGATGCAACGGATTCGAAAATTATTTCTTCTTGCATTTCAACATAGTTCGATATAAAAAATTGTGATGGAACAATTATCAAAGACGTGATGATGAGTCATCAACAATTACAACAATTGTAGCAATAATAAATTGTTAGAGATAAAGACGAGTCGCATCAAGCATCTTCAACCATGACCACAATTTAATTTGGTGTTTGGTGTTTTGCACGTTTCATAAATTCAATCAAGCTCCAGTGGATTTGTTATTGTTTGAAAACGATACTGCAATTAAATGTAAACAAAAATGTAAACATCAAAGAATGAAGATGAAACATTATTTTACGATTGTAGAACAAGAGCAACCGACCAATATCATCAATCTCAAGATCTATTTTCGTTTAATTGTACCATCGTATTCGATAAATTGATCAACTATAACAATTGGCTTTGTCTGAAATCGGTTTGAAATAAAAATTGTTCGGATACAAACGTAATTGAACATCGTCCGTTATGATTACTCTCTTGATAAATTCCAACAAATCAAATTGTATACTAAAAATATTCCACAATATCCCCATTATGATTGTCAACCAATAAATGAAGAAATACTCAGGAAGTCATTCACTACACAAATCTGAACAATATGCTCAAACTCATGCCCTCCGCTTATGTTTCGCCTTACACAAATAGAAGTCGCCCATTTCACCAAGGCTGAAACGCACATACGCACATCCACATTCACAACTCGCTCTTTCTCTATTTCAACTCATGCGTGTTGTGCTCACGCTGTATAACACATTGGTGTCCCTAACCTAATACAACTATAGAGAGAGAGCTGTTGCGGCGAGGCACCGTGCGCTAACCTCGACGACCCAGACCAACCCAGACTGCATGTGCCACGCCACATTATACTACTTTTACTACTACTACTGCTACTACCACTATCCTACCAAGAACCTATACCAATACCATCACAGACCGGTTTCGGCTGATTCAAGTTCATCTAGATCTAAACGCACACGACGCATCGCACGACCGTAAATCGTCATCGCACGATAACCGGCTTTTAACGCTTATAATCGACAGAGTAGTATTAAATATTTTTTATTGGCATTTTTTTTTTTTTCGCAATCCACTTTTGTTTTTCTTCTCATTTTATCGTACATTTCCCTCTCATCTTGTGCGTGAGAATGCATTGGATGTTTTATAATTATAATGTTCTTCTGTATATGAAATAAAAATAGAGAAAGAGAAAATGCATTAACCAATAATGATAAAAATGGATACATGTTGAATTTATGAGGATGTTTATCCAATGATAATTCGATTGAACGCATCATAAATTATTATAATATGTATATCAATTTGAATTTTATATTGTATTTGTGTGTAAATGTATTTGTGTGACGAGTGCGGATTTAATTCTTTTCATTTTGTTTTCAAGAGACGCAAGGTCGTTTGTTGTGTCGAGACAGATCGCATTGGTTCATTCTCTCTCCCTTTTTTTCACTTTTCTCTTTTATTTTGTTTCATCTTCCATCCCATACTCCCTATATATAT
>JABMBR010005316.1:0-16456 GCA_018881525.1 Meteorus sp. PSUC_FEM 10030008
TTGACATTTGTTGTTTCCGTATTTCTTGTGCTGCAAACCGACGACAATGTGTGTGCAAACCGAAAACTTGCACTTCGCCTTCGTCGTCAAGAGAAGCTACAGCTGAACATTTGAAAATCTCTGAAGTCCTCAATGAGCAAACATACTCTTCATCATCATTTGAAAACCTCGCATCATGATGATACATATTGTTACGTCCAGAACGCTATTTCGACGCGGATTTGATGCTCGAAATTTGAACTAGCGAGTTGAACACTGGGAATAGATAATTGTTTGATTTGATTTAACAATTGATGATGATTTTACCCGTTTCTTGAATTGTAGTCGATGTAGGCTAGATCCTTAGTGTCTTTTCGTTGGAACAGTTATTTAAATTAATTAATTTTGAATTAGAGTCCGAAATTGGTGGAAGGATCGTTGCTCACTAGCGAGACCCTCGGCTAAGATGTTGGAAGGATAGGTGCGTCGTTATATGAGATTGTCCAAGTATATTATATTGGTTATTTATTATCGAACTTTTCATTAACACAATGTTTGTATTCACTTTATAATATTCGGTTACAATGGAGACGTCTAACGATTCTGACGCCGTATGAACGATTTATAAGACTCGTTATGAACTTGAACACTTTGCGATTGACTGATTATTGACTCGATAAACGAAATGTAGATCCACGTCGGAAAACTGAAGATAAAAGGCTATGCTTGTCTAATGACTGACTCGATAATAAAGGCGAAATTGAAGTTTGATGTCCGATTGAATATGAAGCTGGAGTTTAACTCAATAGAAGGCAAAGATTGAAGTGAAAGAAGTCATATTTATAGAGGAGGTTATTGCTCAACAGTTCACCAGGATTTCATAGTTGAAATCCGTGCGGGCTGTTCGTCATTGCTGAATCTTTTATCAAGATTCACTGGATTCGTTGATGAGTGACTCAAAGTGTTTCAATTGGTCATTTAGGTGTGAAAGTGGGAATGCATCAAAACGCTGATGCATTTCTATCGTTTTACATTTTGACTCATCAACAATTTCCAGTTTGAAGTCTTGAGAAGAATAATATTTCTGTGAGAATCTAAACATGAGTATTGCAATTTTGAAGACTTCTGCATTGAACAAAGATGAATTTCTCGATTATTGCAGTTTCTTGATACTTTCTTGGAAATAACGAATTGTTAATATAATATTATATTTGATAGCTGCATTTTATAAATGCAATACCTGTAATTATTATAAATGTGCTGATTGATGTTCAAATAAGCATTAGTCCAACCGTTGTGTTCATAGCGAGTCTGGCTTATATAATATTTGCATTGCTAGATTCATATTGAGTCTGGCAACATGAGCGCATTGATTTATGTATTCGATGGTGCTGATTGGTCGCGCGTCTTGAGTGCGCGGCCTTCATTAATTTGCGTAAGCAGCGCGCTTGACCAGCGCAGCCGTCATGAGAACGAAATGAGTGATTGGTATGAATAATGAGTAAGTGCGCGCGCGAGCGCGTGGCTACTCTGAGATTGATTACATGCATTGCGCTTGATTGAGCGCGGTCACTAGATGAGTAAGGAGACTGAGTCGGTAAGCACTAGGTTGGTCAAGACCTAACAATATGTGAAGATGTCCATGTCAATTGTACTCAATTTTCTTATGCTATGGAATGGTGTATTTGCTGCTTCATCCAAAACGAATAGTCTCGGATGTTCTGTTTTGTATAATTTGTATTCGCAAATGTTTTCCTCGCCTTGAGTGCCTAATGCGAATGTGAAATCTTTTGACGATACTGAGAAAACTATTTCATTGGGTTTATTAGGGTTTTGTGTGATGATTCCCTGTGCTGGCCCCTCATAAAGGGATGTGTATTCGGAAAATCCGCAGTTATCTGTTTGTACGTAGTTCCAATATGTATTGCCTTCTTCGGAATCCATACAATGTTCGTCTGTATAATGACATCTTAATCCCGATCGTAATGTGATTTCATTTTTCTGCAGTTTTACTTGAGCCATATAGTCTACTATGGTTATTACTACTTCTCCATAGACAATTACATTGTCCCAGGAACCATAGGGGTGCGAAAAATGTGCCCCTTTGCAATTTCCCTGATGATCTACGGTACCAGCTATTAATACATGTTTACGTGCCGTAGTGTTAGCTTGAAGAACGGTAAAGAATTTATCGAATAAGCGAAGAGATTTTTCTTTTTGTATTTTTTCGCAGGTGCGAAAATCAATTTCTCTCAGATATTGCATGTCGCCATTGCTAACTGTTGATATATGGGAATGCATTCCACAGTGGAATATTTGACGGTGTATTTCGACTTTGCATTGTTCGACTTGTACTTAAGAATATTCGGCTACTTGGAGGAGTTGTATCTTGGTGTTGATTAGTTTGGGTTCCACGATGGGTAATTTGCATTCTCCGATGTCGATTAGCGATAAGGTAGTGATGTTCATGGATGGATCTTCGCAATCATAGGCTACTATTCTCCTACCTGGGGTTGCGAGTGAAACGCAAACAACTATGATGCTTATCAGCCAACTGAGCATCGCCATTGTCAGTCCTGTAACATGACATGCACCGGATTTATGTAGCGCGTTCATTGTAATGTTCTAATGAGCTAATTTAGCTCTATCGCAATGTATTATTTCTCGTTTATCCTTTTTCAGTTCTATCTCTATATCATTTTTGTCTGGAAAAACTTCGGTGATTTTATATGGGCCTTTGTATGCGTCGTCTGGTTTACCCGTTTTCTTATCTTTCGTCGGGTATATCATTTCTCCTACCTGAAATTGTACCGGATTGATTTTCATTTCATAGCGAATTTTCGATCTTTCTTTAGCTTTCTCTAAGTTTGTTCTCGCGAAATTCCTGACTTCTCTAGTTTTTGTGATTAATACATTAACATAATCGTCATAAGTGGGAAGACTGTCAATAAGCGGTACGGCAGATGGTCCTCTAGCTTTATGCCCATAGACTATTTCATACGGTGTCGATTTCGTTCCTTCGTGGATGCTGGTATTATAGGAAAACATTGCAAAGCATAGCCACTTATCCCAATTTTTATTGTTGGTAGTATAATGTTTCAGGTAGTCGACTAATACTTGGTGACTCCTTTCTAATGATCCATTAGATTGTGGATGGAAAGCTGTTGATTTTATCTGTTGTATTTTAAATGCTTTTGCAACTCTGCGCATTACTTTGCCTATCAAATCTGCACCTTGATCAGTCAAGATTGCTTTTGGGCAACCAAATATGCATATGAAGTTTCCCGCTAACCCTTAAGCTATTTCTTCTGCTGTGGCAGTAATGAGAGGAACGGCAAGACAATATTTGGATAGGTCGTCTTGCATGGTTAAGATATATTTGTAACCATTTTCCGAAACGTCGAATGGACCAACTATATCAAGCGCTACTTTATCAAAAACATCAATTGATGTGTCTGTAATGACCATTGGTTGTTTTGTTTTGATACGTACGAGTTTCTTCCTTTAATAACTCCAACATTCTCTAATGAAGTTTTCTACCTGTTCTTTCATATTATCCCAGAAGAATTTCTGTCTTATTCTATTGTATATTTTTGTCACACCTTTGTGACCTGCGATAGGTGTTTCATGATTTTCGCGGATTATTTCTTTTCTCATTTCGGGAGGTGGAATCATTATCTTTTTTTTACAGATTGTGATCTTGATTTGCGTGTTTTCGAATGTTTTCCGAATTATGTTTTTGATTTTTCGCCATACTAGGTGATTGATGTCGCTTTTTCCTTCTGAAATACTAGCCGATTTGATGTCTTTGACTTTCATTAACTCTTTTAGGTTTTGGAAACCTAATTGAAGGTGTTCTTCAGTGAGAGTATCTGCATTATTTAGTTGAATTATCATGGCAAATATCATTCGTTTTGGCGTGCCTCTCATTATTACGTCTCCTTTGTTTGGATTGACTAAATTGTGTATTCCCTTCAACAACCCTTTTGCCCCAAGCCTTATCCTGCCCAAGATTTATCCTTTGTATTTTCCTGTGATTGCGGTTGTTCTTCTATAATATTCTGTAAATCCTCTGGATCTAGGGTTGATGGAAGATGTAAACTAGAGATCTGATTAGCGTTATCCGGGATATTTGCTTTTTGTATTATGGAATTTTCACTATTAATCGTAATGTTGGGTTCGTCAGGTATGGGACTCAAAGAGTAGAATTTTTTAGTTTTATGATTCTTCTTCTTTGTTTTGCTTATATGTCTGTGATGCGTCGTATCAGTATTTGAACAACATGAACAGCTCGTAGTTTTTGGTTTTTTTTTGGATCTACGTAATACCTGCGATGTTTGGGTGTATTGGGGAGTATTCGTGGTGTATCTTCTACCCGTGAGAATTTGTCGTACATCTGTATTATCATTATTCGTGTGGCCTCGTAGGACACGTTTGAAATGTGTATTATTTATGTTATCGTTCTTTTCTGGTAAATTGACGGTGTTCCTTGATGTTGGGGTATGGCCTTGTACTACATTATTTGTTTGAGGTGAATATATGAGCGCTTTAGTAGTGATAATTTTGGGTGTTGTGTTGCTACTATCAGATGACTATTTGGGTACGTGCTCATGATTAGAATTCCAAATTCGTCGTTATCGAATCGTGCATTCTTTCGGTTATTTGTATGTTCCCTTTCTGATATTGCCTTGTTGATTGTGAAATCACATCTTCGCTATTATGTGTGTATTCTGATGCTTGTGAATTATCGTTTGAATATTGAGTTTCTGGAATAATTCGATTTGTTTGGTCTTGTAATCCTTTTAACTCGATATCGACTATTTCGTATGAGTCTTGTAATGCAGGTTGTATCTCTGCAGTAGCATTTTTTTATCTGATTGGAATCACGTAGATTTTCTACTCTTGTCTCCCGATTTTTCGCACTATAGGTGAAAGAGTGAAATCGGCTGAGTGTCTCGATCGTTTTTCAATCATTTTTCTAATGATGGGTACGATGGGTATTTTTCCTACATGAGTTTCGTTGCGTACTTGTGTACGGTCCCATTCCTTAGGTCTCAGGTATAACGTCGTTATCACTCGAGCTCTATCTTTTCGTTCGTTTCGATATTGGGCGTTTTGATGGTGTACTTTCTTTATTATCGGATTCGTTTGATGATGAACATGTAGCTGAATAATCTGTAAGGATTATTGATTCTTGATGGCTAGCATGTGATGGATCTGATACTGAAGATTGCTCATGTTTTGTTGTTGCAGTTGTTTTCAACGAATGATTTCTCGATGATTGTTTTGTATTTGTGGAATTTTCCGATTGAGGTTCTGTTGAACGTTTTTGTATTTCAATTTCCTGTTTTGATTCATTCGTGATGCGTCCATCACGATTTGATTCATTCGTTCCTTCTTCAGAGGTAGACGAATTGTTAACATGAAGGGAAACTGATAACGATATATCCGACTTTTTCTTTCTATTATTTCTCTTTTTCTTCCTTCGTGTTTGTTCTGGAGTATTTGTGCTCTGATACATTCTTTTCAATACTATCCGACGGTTGATGGGTTGATCAGGCCTACTTCCATCGTTAGTACTTTGATTATAATTGGGCATGGTATTTGCGCAGAGTGTCCTCGGACTAATGTCGCGTGCAATCTCAATGTCCTCAACTATGGTGATTTTCTTTTTTAATTCGGCGTCTTTGGCTGAATTTTCAGAGTCGCATTTATTTAATTGAACCGCTGTGTCTTTGCATTTGACCTCGATCTCATTCGCGTGAGCGCCGTTAAGGTTCTCCTCCTTCGCGGATGTAGATTGATTCGATTTTCGATGTGATTTCGGAAATTCTACAATATCTTCGTTAGTAAATTCATCGTTCATTATTGCATTTTTTTTCTGTTGACTGTCCCAGTCACTATCTTCGTCACTCGCATGCGAAGGACTTGATGTACTCTTATGTACATCCCTACGTTTCCTTCTCTGTCTATCGCCTGTGTCAGAGGATGATAGTAGCCTTGCTATACCTGCTGGTGGAGCCGGGTTGTTTGCCGTTGGACTTCTCCATTTTAATTTTATAGGATGAATCTCTCTATTTACAGGGTTGCGAGAAAGTGCGTCTGCGTTGGTGTTCATTTTTCCAGCTTTATATTGTATTTTGTAATCGAATTCCTTAAGTCTTTCTCTCCATCTCATCATGCGCGATGTTGGGTCATTCATTGAGTTGATGGAAACTAGCGGTTTATGATCGGTGTACAAAGTGAATGGTCTACCGTAGAGATATGGCCTAAATGTTTTCATAGCAAATAGCGTTGTTACCATTTCCTTTTCTATTGTCGAGTAATTTCGTTCATGTTCATTGAGTACGCGTGAGGTATAAGCTACTGAATGGTCTTCATTAATTCCGCCTTGACGGAGGTTTGCGCCCACAGCGTATCCAGATGCATCAGTAGTGACTATGAAAGGTTTATTGAAATCTGGATAGCTTAATATCGGGGCTTCGCAGAGCATTTTTACTAATGTGTGAAAAGCTTTATTTTGCGTATCAGTCCAGTGAAACTCTACATTTTTGCTAGTTAGACAAGAGAGTGGCATTGCAATTTTCGAGAAATCTTTGATGAAGCGACGGTAATATCAGGCGAGCCCAAGAAATTCCTGCACATTCTTCCTATTTTTAGGTATGGGAAATTCCTTGACAGCATTTATGATATCAGATGCGGGTTCAACCCCTTCTGCGCAGATTATGTGCCCTAGATACCGTACTTCTGTTCTCAGAAATTCGCATTTGTCTGGTTACAATGTGAGATTTGCTTTTCTCAGACGATCAGCTAATTTTTGGAATTTGATCGCATGTCTTTCGAGCGAGCGCGCGTATATCACGATATCGTCCAGGTATACAAAAAGGTCGTTTTCCTGTAATCCTCTCAAAACGAGATCCATGAGGCGTTGAAATGTTGCGGGTGCATTTTTTAAACCGAATGGCATTCTATTGAATTCGTAATGGCCATAAGGGGTTGTGAAGGCAGTTTTTTCTTTATCATCTGGATGCATTTCTATTTGATGAAAACCGGAAGCTAAATCGAATGTTGAGAAGTATTTTGCACCTCCGAGTTGATCTAAGATATCTAATATTAACGGTAATGGGTATGCATCGCCTATTGTTTTCTCGTTGAGTTTTCTAAAATCGATTACTAAACAACATTTTTTATTCCCTTTTGGATCGTCTTTCTTTAGTACAATCCATATGGGTGAATTACGTGGTGATTTTGATGGTTGCATGATGTCCAGTTTTATTAGATCGTTTATTTGTTTTTCGATCTCTTGTTTTTGAGGTGGCGGGTGTCTATATTGTCTCGTATTTACTGGAGCATTATCTGTAGTCAGAATTCTATGGGTGACAACGTTGGTTGCTCTCAATGGTTCTCCTGATAAATGAAATAAATCGGCATCATTCGATATTAATGACGTTACAGCTTTTTTTTTTCCGTATTTAAATGGTCGAGTCGAAGGAGTTCTAATACATTGATAACGCGGTTGGCGCTCCGTTTGTTTTTCAATATATTTTCCTCTGATGATTCAGCTTCCTCGCCTATACTCATATCAAAAGGATATAGAGAAATTATGGGTACTTCCACTGTTACGTTTCCTTTCAGGATGTTGATTGCGTACAAATATGCCACGCCATTTCTATTCTTTACTATTGCTTCTCTAGCATAGATTCCATTTGGCAAATTGATTCGCGGTACATAACCCTCTGAAATTTCTCCATTATTCACACGTATGATCATTACAGTCTTCTGTCTGGCCGGGAGTACTATACTCTCAGTGTCGATGAATAGATACCTTTTTTCATTGAGAATTATGGTTTTTTCAGCATAATCGATTCTTCCGCCGTGCTCATGCATGAATTCAGAGCCTATTATTCCCGCATAGTTTAATGGGAAATCGTCAGGTATAACATTGAATGTGTTCATGGATTTGTTTATTCGCAGTCTGATTTGTCCAAGTGTGAGTGGTTTATCGTGTTTTGAGATGCCGTTTAATTCATGTTGTGTTGTATTGTCAATTAAATGTAGTTTTGTGAGGTTGCTGATTTTGATCAGGTTTAATTGACATCCCGTATCTACCAAGAACTTTGACTGAATCTTTTATGTCTTTGGAATTGATGAAAATAGATGGAGAAATGTAATTAGGGATTGCATATCCTATCAAACATTCTGTGGACACGAGATTAGGAACAAAGGGCATCTCTCTCGCACTCATTGGTCTTAACTTTGTTGGCGCTGGGTCTGAGCGCTCCCCGTAGTCGCGCCTACCTGATGGGAACGCTGACCGTTTCCCGAATTATTATGCGTTCTGTTACCCTGATTCATTCCATCACGTTTATCATTATTATATGTTCTTTTTCTACAATCTTTCAACAAATGTCCAGGTTTTTTGCGATAATTGCATTCTATTGGTGTGTTTGAGTCTGGAAATGTATTATTGGTTGTTTTATTCGATCTATTATTTGTTTGATTTCGCGACCAGCATTTATTATAATTATGTCCTGATTTCTTGCGAAAGCTATATGACTTGTTGGTTGTGAAAGGTTAATTGATTGTGTTGGAACATTTGATCTCGGTGTTGTTTTCTGATTATTGTAATTATTTCTGGGAGAAAGATTATTCGTTTGATTATACGAATAATTATTACTATTATATGATTGAATTGGAAGACATGTTCTAGATGAAGCGGATTCGGATGGCGTGGGTATTCGTTTCAGATATGCCTCTACTTCCATAGCTTCCTTCAATGCTCCATTCAGTGTTTCGAATCTACGTCTAGATAAATATAGGGAATATTTTGATAAGAGACCTCTCATAAAACAGTCTATTACAAGATCATTTGTGACGTTCTTTTCAGCTTGTTTTTGTCTGGAATTTTTGGCGTCAATTTGTAGCATGAATTGATGTAGGATTGTTTGTACTCTATAATGGTAATCTACAACTCTTTCACCATTTTTCCGTCTTATTGTGATTAATTCATCTCTTAATTAGTTGATGTCTTCGTCAGGTTCAAAATGTAACGAGATAAAACGTATAAACTCTTCGATGGTCCGCGGTTCACCACGTGAAACTCGTCTCATAGCTTCACCTTTACACTTTGTTTTAAGTGTTCCGACTATAAAACGTTCTTTTACTACGTCTATGAAAGTTCTCAATGATTTACAATGTTCAATGAAATCTTCTATTGGAATGGTTTTGATCGTGCCATCAAAATCTGGTATTATTCTAGCGCATTCTCTATAATCGTACCTCCTACCATGTAGAAAGTATGGGTCGGCGTTAGCAGAATTATCATTATAATTGTTTTGATTATTCATTTGTGGATCATCAATATCAGGATTGATGCGTGGCGGTACATGAGCGGGTTGTAAATTGTCGTGTCGCGGCATGAGAATTGGTAAGAAGTCATCGGCTTGAACTGACATATCGATTGTTCTATTTGCCATTTTGAAAAAAATTCTCTCAAGACTCACGTAAATCCTCATTTTAAATATTGATGGTAATGTTGCCTCTCGTAGTTGCCAGTAGTTGCACAAAGCTCCGATGCCGATAGTTGGTGTTGCTGCTCTCACGTTGATGAACTATGTAGAATTTTATATAGATAGAGTCACTAACCAGTGATCTGTAGAGATATGATACTCCACAATAGTTCAAGAAGTGTTTGATGTAAACGGATCTGTATATATTTATTAATAATTCAACATGACGACAATTGAAAGCACGAATCAATTATATGGCGTGAACTTAGTAGCGGGGCCACACGTGTGGGGTAAGTTCAGTGCTGCGTCTGATAAGCGAATGAGAGTGAGTCTAGGTACTCCACAGGGCACCTAGGCCCGGAGTGGCGCTGCAGTGTTCTGGGGCGATCGACGCTCTACCTAGCGCCAGGAATAAGTATCGTGTGAGCAGGGCCGCCACAATCTTGTGGTAGTTGGAAATGATCATTCATTGCCTTTGATTCAATACGAGTCCGATTTGATTTTGAGAATTCTAATTTTCATATGTTGGACGCGTATTCGATTTGTCGTTTCCCCTCGCAATCGCACCTATCTCTTGAGGGTGCGACTCGTTTCCCGGATTCGTTTGGTTATTCACGTTCAAATTATCTTGGGCCTGATATTGATTCCTTGCAATACGTTTACGGCATTCAGAAATCGTATGTCCAGGTTTCTTACAATAATTGCATGTTTGTTGATTATTATCTTGTATATTGGGAGAAATTACATAATTTGATCGTCAATTCGATTGATTTTGTTGAGTTTGGTAATTTTGTGGTGTTCTTGAATGGGAGTTATTATTTCCAAAACTTCTATTCGAATAATTTCTTGAATAACTTTGATTATCGCGGTATTGTTGAGAGTTAAAATTTTGATTACGTTGATTAGTAGTATTGAAATTAACATCGCGTTGTTTCTCAAAACATGCTTCAGCAAGATGTCCATATCGTTTGCAATAATCACATTGTGATTTTGTCATGATGTTTGAATTTGAATTGGTGTTGGAAGATCTTGATACGTCAATTGCATGAACATTTCTTGATGATGAGGTTTGTCGTAAACGGGGGAAAGCAGCAAGGTGATCTTCAATTCGTTGCGCTTCTGCGATTGCTGATTTGAAATCAGGGAATGTTGCCATATGAAGATGAGGTAAATAAGATGGTAAAAGACTTTGAAGAAATGAATTTACTAGATCCTGTGATATGACTATTTCCCTCATTTCTTCGTCTGGTAAATTTGTCATTTTCAATTGTTTTTGGAGTTCCGATAATAGCTTTTTTCTTCTGACGACATATGCATTTATACTTCCACCCGTTTTTTGTTTCAAATTGTGCATCTCGTTTTACAGAGCGGAGTATGATTGTTGAATGTCAAAAGAATCTTTCAAGCAGTGTATCAAATCGTCGATTTTTCGCGGTTTAGCTATATTTATACGTCTTAGAGCTTCACTTCTGAGTCTACCCATTAATAAGATTAGAATTTCGTGTTCCCTGAACGGTGTTGTGTATTCTTTGGGTTGTAAGCAATGGTTAATGAATTCACTTGGATCATAACTATCTGATGTGCCATCAAAATGGGCAATGGATTGGAGATAATCTTCAAGAGAGACGCGTAGTGTATTCTGTTTCTTGTGCGGGTTGTGGTTGATTCGCGTCCGTCCTGAAAATACATCGTTCATCCCTACTCATTATGCTACGACTCGGTTCTCAAGCATTATTCTGACGTTGTAGTGTAGTAGTTAAAATTGCGATACGATTGCAAAGTTCAGTATGGATGGTTTACAACTGAGCTGAACATTCTTGTTGGTTTCGCAATCGGTGTGTCATTTCGTTAACTCGTGCATCGGCAACTTTCATTTCTTTCCTATTATCATTTCGTATGATTTTTATTAGAGCGAGTAAATCAACGGTCGAGACTTCCCCGACACTTTCAAAGTTGTCGAGTAAAGCTGGATTATACGGTAATTAGCCGCCTCCGGCCATTTTATAGAGGTTGTGTGAAGGAAAGAGTTAGGAGAAATTTATATGAAATATAAGATGGGTGAAAGAAAGAGATGATTGAAAGAATGGACTTACAAACTTACGACGAACAAAATAACATTCAGATATAGTGCTGATGATGCGCGAATGTTGAGTTGGTTCAGAAATGATGATGATGTGTTCTTGTTGAAATGAGAATAAAGCACGGGTGACGTTGACAGTTGTCTCTGGATACTGACTCAACGCACCGGTGACGGTGTTTTATTATTGCAATTCAATTTGCAATGATTTTTCAAGGTTTTCGTGTACGGATTTTGATTTGGTTCTCGTTCCGATGATTTGTTTGATGTTCTTTGACTTCGATTATTTCCGAACTATTCATTTTCATCGTGATTTGATGATTTGTGACCTTCTTTTTCATGAGTTACCACTCGCATCGAACGATTATATTTTGATAATTTTGCACTTGTCACTTTTACACTTCAAGCAAGCGATCCAACTGCTGCCACCAAATTAATTTATGTATGACTGTTACGTCCAGAATGTTATTTCGATGCGAAGTCGTTGCACGAAATTTGAACTAGCGAGTTGAACACTGAGAGTGGATGAATGATTGATTTGATTTGATAATTAATGATGATCTCACTTGATTCTTTGATTAGATGTTGATGAGAGTTGGATCCCTAGTGTCTTTTCGTTGTTATAGTCATTTAAATTGATTAATTTTTAATAAGAGTCCGAAATTCGTAGAAGTGTTACGTCCCTGGGACAGGTCGCGTTTAAATTTTTCTCAGAAGTAGATTAAGGCAATTTCGTCCTGGAACTGAGTACCTGGTACTAGTGAGTCCTTCTAGTCACTCAATTTACATACCGACCGTATCCCACAACTCTATGCCATAAGGATATGTTCGGATGATCAATCCCGTTACGCGCAGGTGAATTTGGAAAAGAAGAGCGTCGATTCGTTTAAATATGACTCATTACACGTCATTGTCTTGAATTCATATGAGTTATGCACAGTACACAATTGTTTTACATCGTAATTATCAGATCTATTTTATGGATTTAGGATCTCAGAAACGATTATTCAACTTCTCGATCTAGACTTTCTCTGAATTTATGAATGAGTTTAATGTTCAGAAGTTGAATTCACTCTAAAAGAAATCATGAAATTGAAGTTGACTTTCGCGTAACTGACTGAATCTTTCTGACAGAGATTTTGGTATAAATCGACGGTGTTAACTCACGAAGGTTTTTCGTTGCAAGAGAGCGATTGCCCTGTACGCACATCCCTTTAATGGAAAAAATGAAGGGTGGCGTACGTGAGACGCATCGACACATTTTGGGGACCATAACTTTTATCAGTTGTATGATATTGGGGTGCGAGTCCCCTTCCTTTTGTGGCGTGATCTCATTTCGGCGTAAATTGATGATCACTCCTGAGATTTCTGGAAAACTCTTGTCTTAGGTAAATCTAAATATTTTGGAGAGAACTGTTGACGCAGCGGCATAGAATATTGGATTGCGTCATCATGGGGTGATTTTCTCTATTGTAATCATATGCATATTCTATTCGAATAAGTAACATATTTTATATCATTATGAATTCATGCATGAATGACCAAACATTTCCTTTCGTTAGTTATTTATGCATAAATTATTTGTACTTCTGTTTGACAATTATATGGATTCGATTCGTGTCTGATTTGTTGGTAACTATTGTGTCATTACATACATGTTTGATTGGCATATGAATACTTGAACATTTATTCAATTCAGCCTATGTGTAATGATTTTAATTGAGTGATTGGTGATTTTCGGGTCTGGTGTATGGTAATAATTTTGTATGGCTACTTGTCTTTGAATTCTGAGTGGTGGAGTGGGAGTAGTTGTATATGTGTATCAGATGGGTTGCATTTATTCCTACTTTATCATCTAACTTCTACTTATGGTAAGGTTGGTATCAGTTGGTAAAGCACCAGTGCCAAAAAATAGTACGGGGACGTAACACCGCAAATGTTTCGCTCGTCTCGAGTGCCTAATGCGAACGTGAAATTTTTTGACGATACTGAGAAAACTATTTTATTGGATTTATTTGGGTGTTGTGTGATGATTTTCTGTGCTGGCCCCTCATGTAGGGATTTGTATTCGGAAAATCTGCAGTCATCTGTTTGTGCATAATTCCAGTCCCTCGCGACCTCTGGTCCATTCTGGAAACAGCGTGGGAATGGATTCATTCTGTAACCATGCTATTTCCGGAGTGTTTCTATAGTGTGTTCGTTACATTTGTCCATCGCGTTCCCAGACTGTTACCAGAGTGGATATATATTGGGAACAGGGTCTTTCCAGAGTGGATACGTATTGAAACCATAATGTATGGAAAGTGGATACATATTGTGATGAGGTGAAGCCGTTCACGCTCGCACTGTTGCGAAAAGCAAGTACACGTATTGCCGCTGCACCCAAAATTGCCATTTATCGATATCATGTCCCCATCTACTGGGCTAGGCATGTAGACTCGTCCCCCACTCAGCGCGACGGCGGCGCGCGCTGACGATTGTCGACGTCAATCAATAGACGATTCAATATTTGCATAGGGAAATGGATCATCCCCATGCTAATCATATGAGGACCACCGAGATCAAGAAGGAAGTAGCGCGGTAAGGATTTCCGGCTTCTTCCTCACTTGTCGATAACCATTGTATAGAGCGACACGTGCTGATTCTTTGGTGAAAACATATTGTTAGGTCCTACGCGACCTAACCACGTAATCTCACAGTCACGTGACCTTTTGAATCAACCACGTCAATCGACCATGAGTCATTCCATTTCATCATCAATAAATACCCAAACTATTTTACTGCATGCCGAATATGACGTCTAGCAATAGTCATAAGAACAATTGAGCAACATTATAACCCCAGTTCAATGCACTGCTTTTGAAGTAGTCAGCGAAATGCTACTCCTTCAAGACATTGAACTCAGAAACGATATTGCTGAGTTACAATTTTAGCCGAAATGAAGAAATCAAAATCAACTCAGCATTATTGTCGACACGCTCAACCAACCCCACTTCTCTGACTTCAACCGATTACCGAACCTCGGATTCGTCGATTTTCGTTCATATAAATATGACTTGAGGTCAGTTGTGTTGCTGGAGTTCTACTTCATCGTTCTTAGTACTGAAATCTTCAATCTATCATTTGTATGAACCGTTTATTATTTCAATAAATTCAAATATCTTTTAATATCAATCATCCAATCATTTGATCAGTTCGATTGACCGCACCCAACTCCTAGACACTTCAGCTGCGGGTCGCAGTATCGAGCAACGTTCCTTCTACCTTATTGGACAATAATTCAAAATTAATTGGTTTCAATAACTGTTTACAACGACCAGACGCGAGGATCCATTGTCTATCATCTGTCAATCAAGTGGATCAACGCGTCCAAATCCCAAGCATTCAATCTCAATCCCTCAAAAATCCACTCCTCAAGTCGACGTCGTCCATTCGAATTTCAGCGCGTGAATCGGTCGCGGAATTACATTGTGGACGTAACAATATATTGAAATTTCTACGACGACTACCCGGCAATTCTTCTCCGTACTGATTGTGATTTGGCGACTATTAACTTGGCAGTGTATTGTGACGTGATTAGAGCTATTTAACGAACGTTGAGAATTGTCAACATTGAGCGTGTTTAGCCGAACTAAACGTTGATCAACGTTCAGGAGTGTTGAGTGTGAACAATTTCAGATCGGACATGATTCTGTCGAGGTGCGTTGTGATTGGTAGAGAATAGTGTGACGCCATATTGATCTCACTGTTTACCTTGCTTACAAACTTCATCTTCATATTGCAACGGGGAACGGGAGAGCGTTCTCATCCGTTGAAATTGGTCGCTCGACGGTATTATTTATTTCTCTGAAAGAAATTTAGGTCAACACGAAATACAAAATTTTGCAAAGCGACGTATCACGCGTTTGATCGCGTATCCTCACCGCTTGTCGGGCGCCAAGTGACTTACGGCCACTACTCGTCAACAATAAGAAAAAAAGAAAATAAACGAAACTACCTGAAAAGAAAAACTCTTAAGGGTGGCGCTCGGAAAAATACTCGTTAACTCAATAATTCGCGCAATGATAACAAGAGAGTGTTCACTCAATGAAACAATAATAATTGATTATGTTCGCGCGTTGCGCGCAATCCCAAAATATATATTGGTTATTCCATATAATTTTGTGATGAATTATAATGAAAATGCTGTACGCGTTTATCCCGCTATAATCCTCGACTATACAATATTCAGATTCTATATTATTATGCCGCGTTAATTTATACAGGATTTACATTAGTATTCATTCGTACATTCATCCATTCATCATTATACCCGTGGCTCGCAGGTGAGCGACTGGACACGCGTATTGTACAGCGTTTTTAGTCCATTCAAATTACGGAGTGAAGCAATCAACAATATGCGATGCTCACCGACACCTTTCTCTGCTTAGGACAATGGCAATTCGTAGTCCTTTCCAATGCGGCTCGCGTTGGTCCAAAACTCCTCAGTTGCTCCTCCTGTTAGTTACACAGTGAGCGGTGATTGCGGCAGCCAAGATCCAATCGTTCACAATGGTGGTATCCAATAATCTCACTGGATTGCACTTCAACTATTCTTTTGGTGATATCCAAATGTGCGTAAAACATATAAAACTGTACTCGTCAGAGTCTCATTAATAAGTGTTGTGTTGGACAGTGCATTGCGCTCAACGCGTGTGGTCCCCTCCCTTGACCTACGACAATGCCCGAAAATCTATTCGGGGCTATTGTTTGTCTATTCGGCCCTACGAGCCACTCACTCATACCTGCACTCGCACACACATACTTTACATGATATGGAAGTTGGCGTATAGGCTCGCATATTGCCCACGCGTCCTCTTCCTTGTTAGCGAAGCTTCTACATTGCTCTATC
>JABMBR010005317.1:0-69604 GCA_018881525.1 Meteorus sp. PSUC_FEM 10030008
TCTCGTCCGATCACTGAAGCTAAGCAACATTGAGCGCGGTTAGTACTTGGATGGGTGACCGCTTGGGAACACCGCGTGTAGTTAACTTTTTTTTTAGCAATGATTTTTGACTAAATTTTCCAATCAGATGAGTTCCAATCTTCATCAATCGTTTATTTGTACAATAAATTTAGTAGACACATCGGGGTAATTTTTTTCATCACCTAAAAATGTCAATTTTTCGAACATTACATCTTTTGCTCAATTTCTTCACAATATACTTACTCTCTTGCTCTTGCTCTTGCTGATGTAAATAAAATGAATTTTCAATCTACAAATGAATTACTCTCGAAGATCGAAGAACGTTCTGAATCGAAGAATGATTGCAAGTTGATCAATATAATCTTACAGAGTTGTAAAGAAGAAAATTTCACCAGAAAAAAAAAATTGCATTGGGATGTTATTCAACGCGCGCGATTAAAATTCGTTTTATGAATTCCCAATAAAATCCTTATAAAGTGGTGCATTTTTACGTTACGATGCTGTGCTCAGTCTATACGACGAAACATAACCGTAAAAAACGACTCATAATCGATTGAAACACGTCACTATAGATATACCATACACATGTCATCACAAATGTCATTCATTTTCATGGTATTCGGACTTTGTATGGCCAAGATAACGCGAAACTAACATTTGAACATTAAATGACCAAAGAGACATGAAGGCATCTCGTGAGATTGAGGCGAACGTAAATCCTAAATAGCTGCTGTAAAACTACACCGCGTCATTCCCATTTTATCCTATAACAGATACCGAAAATTCCTATGTGTATGTGTTTATATCTATGCATGCATAGTCGTTACGTTTATGTGTATAGATGTATATACAATCATACCGTTTAATACCGTATATGAAATCATTAATTTGATGCATTGCATGCGTACATTTCATGAATGAACCTCGCAATATATCCATCCATTGCACACACACATTTTTATTTTATCAAATATGATTTTTTTTTTTTCCAAAGTGCTTTTATATTTTTTCGAAATGGGACATCGGTTATTTTTTTTCTCCTTTTATTTTGATAATAGAATTATTTATTGTTGCGTTATGAATATTTTTTTCTTTGCAATTTGGGTCACTGGTCAACTGCATGTGCAATCGCGTTCAAATTTTGTACGCTTACCAAGCTTCGTTGCATTGTTTTTACGGCTCATATACGCGGATAGTTGTGATTGGGATCTATGAGCGCCAATCGTTCGACTGGAAAATTGCAAACTCCAGTATTTTCTTCTTTATTTTTTTCTATTATTTCTTCTGTTACATTTTTTTTTTTCACCAATTTTTCTGCATATACATAGATTCCCTGTATTTTTCTATTGCATTTATTCTCCTATCTTTGCATTATACCTTCGAGGTATATGTCCTGCTTCTCGATGTCTCGCAAGAGAGTCTGATGGTATAGGGAACTGTAACTCTTCCAAACGACTTTGCAGCGAGTTTCATGGTAGCTTGTCGACTTTACGACCTGCCGCGAATCTCATTTGACATTTTTCCAAGCTCTGCACCGACTAAATACATTTGCGTTCCAATTCGAATGTAATATATGAACACTTGATGGGTGATCTAGTGCATTTTTTTCATATTGAAATGGCGTTTTTCGGTTGATATTGTTACAGTGAACTACCGATTTACTGATGATGTATGATTTCACATAAAAATGATTTTGTTTCGAATTTTAGAAAACACTAACAACGAGTGAAGAAGATTCGGATACACTGGTCCGTAGAAGAATATTGTTCTCTTTCTCTTCTTTAGATATTACACATGTTTCAGTTATATAACTTCAGTTCGTTATTTCTCAGCCAAAAATCATTGTAGAAATTCGTTCAAAAAATATTTTTCATCAGGAAGACAAGCATTATCCAACGCAGTTGCAAACACAATTTCTGACCGAGGAATAATGATTTGAAGATATTAATTTTGTGCCATAACATATCAATGCATAATTTTTATGTAGCATTCCCAGTGGTGAAAAAATGTTGATACAGAGCGGGTAAACAGTTGTCGTTCGGTTAATGTGTTATCACCAGATGGTTTGTGCTTCGAATTCCACAACCCTTATAAACCGCATATGATTAACTTCCCATCTAATGAAGAAAAACATTCATTTTGCAAAGTAGCTACAATGCCAACAAGACAAATCCTGGAAGTTGTTTCTCAGTGAATTTCTTGATTAGAATATCCTTCAATGCGTAGCACAACCGATTATCAATGGATAATTCAATTATTACAATAATTTCTATTGACATCATCTTTATTCAAGTAAGGTACTGAGATATCCGAGGCAAGAATTAAAAAACGAAGATAATTAATCATCATATTTACTCAATTAAGATCAGGCGTTATAAGTTTCGGAAAGTTTTTCAATGGCGCCATATTTCATATTAAATGCTGACTTTAAATGAAGAAATGCTGCTTTCCTAAATAAGATGCATTGACTGAAGTCTACTTAATTTCTTCAATAAATATTCACAGACATCGTAGCGGAGTTTTCATCCTCTTTCTCACAATTTTCCTTCTCACCATAAATTATTCCCAGTGATAAATTTATGATGAATCGCGTGAAAAAATATTACGTCTACCGAAGATCTGAATGTTCAACACAAGTAAAATATATAGACTGAAATAAATTTATTCCGAGTGATTATAAACATTGAAATAATAACTGAATAACACCCAAGTGAACAAGGAAAGGTTATTCGATAACTCGACAACTGAATAGGAAGAACAGAACTGAAACAAAGTTGAAAAAAAATGTGCGCATTATTGCGATATCAATTGAATTCGCAGTGCTATAGAATGTGAAATAAAAATATTGACTTGCAAGTATCGAATAAAATAAACATCATAAATATAAATCTGTTCTTTAAATCCAGTTTACTCTGAGGGAAGAATTAAATATAAATAACCACATTGCAATTATCATATATCTACGAATACAATGATGATTAATGAAAAAACTTTCATAACCATAATAAATTCGTGTCGTCTCTTATCCTATTCTTGAACTCATTCACTATCATCTTGGGAACTGCAAAGCCCTTACGGTAGATACAATAAGTCCGAACTTATATGCAAAACTAGATATAAGAACTGCAAAATGTCTATGTATATAAGAAAATAAGCAAAGTGAGTTTGAGTTCTAACATTTCGCGCGGTTGGTTATAAGAGACCGGCGTCGCGCGCCAGGAGCGCCCAAGGCACACGATGAATATATTATATACAGGTGAACTATTCCAAATGATTATATGTATAAGGTGGAGACCAGTAGCGAGTCGCGCGAGTTTCTTTTGAGTACCCCCTCGTGCTTTTAATATTTAATAAGCCTGACATTTTAAATTGCGAGGAAAAACGCGCCGGGACTATGTTGGTACTCATGCGCGGAATGAAGAAATTCTACCGAGTGAGTGTGATAGAGGAGAAGAAAGAAAAATAGATCAAAATATATATAAATATACGAATGGAGAGAAAGAAGTTAAAGAAATAGTCGTAAAGAGGGCAGTGTTGTTAGACGTTCGCGTACCTCAACAACTTGACATCGTTAGTTTATTTCTTTTATTTTTAATACTTGCATTCACTATTTTTTCTTTATATATTTTTCTCTTCTACTTTTTTTTTTCTTTCTTTATTTTTCCTGCGGTATATGACGCTCGTATCGTTGGTGAGGTGCAATGCACAGCAGCACTAAATTGAACGTTAGTATATGGTGGCGCGTAACTGCAGGCTGCTACGACGAGTAAAAGGGTGGCTGATGGTGGGTGCACACGACGTGCATGTGTAATGTACGCGGCTTGGGTACGAGAGAGAATATATATGAAAGAGATGGGAGAGTGGTCGGGAGCGATGAGAGGGAAATGCCTGGCATATTTCGCAGACTTCACCTATATGTGTATACGGTTATGTAAATGTACTTGTATTCACCATGACGAAAACGTTTTCGTCCACGTAAACTCTGTATACTGTGTATAAGTGATGAATGGGTAAGGAAAATGTCGGGAAGATGAGAAGTAACGGAGAATAAGAGGAAGAGAGAATGAAAGGTCGTTGAAACGTCAGGCTGCCTTCTTGCAAAATATATATTGCAACGGGGTTGAAGTGAAACGTGGTGGTTACTAACACCAACGACAAATTTCTCGAGCTTTATCATCGCCTCGTCATCCGACACTTTCGATAAACGTGCGAAGTAGCCAGGCACTTTTATTTTTCATACTTACACACTCGTTTCAATGGATATCCTGGGCCGGTTGTTATCCGTCAAATTTATATCTTGAGAGACGAATTTTTTATTTATTATCATTTTCTTTTATTGCTTTTGTGATAGAATGATTGATTGTGACGGATGGAGAATGGATGATCGTCATACTCAAATCATTTTCACGTAGGGAATCATGATGCTAATGCTACTGTTGGAATTTATATCCAACGTATTTTATGGTAGAGATGTTCGATCGAATTGTGGCAGGTATCAGATGAAATGGCGCAGCTGAGCTGGCTCTATGATGAAAATTACATGAGTCCTGTGATCACCTTTGTTTCCCAATCTCCAAAATGGCAACTAGAAAGGATAGGATAGCTGCGATGATGTCATAATTTATTAACGAAACAATGAAACCATCAGCGTTAGGATGTTCATAAGAACACTTTTCAATGAAACAGACGAGGAAATGACTTCAATATAGCAATGAAAAATTGATAAAATCTGATTGTTAATTCATTAAGATGCATATTCGGAATGACAAATTGGATTTTAATGGAAATAATCTTTCGGAATGGGTATGTGATGTTAATGTTTGACTTTTTGTAGAATACATGGAGCCGTTTCTCCCGGTTTCAACTTGATGTGTCCAATAAAATGTAATGTAATGGCACCAAGGTAGATATACACATGTGTGTATAGTATACAGTCTGTCTACTCAGCCAATGAAAGTAACACAAGTACGTGCGAGTACTCAGAGTGCCTACTTTTCGCTCTTAGTTGCACACGCTTTTTCACCTACTAATAAATAACCTCGTAAGAACGACGCAGAACATTTATCGCGCAGTGTGATTTGTGGCGTGAAACCTACTGGACGAAGGGGCTTTCGCCTGGGTTCGCCACGAAATAAAAATAATTTCACGGAGGGTTGAAAAGTGTTTCCGGCAGAGTTGCCACGCTTTTTCAGAACGAGTTGGTAGCTTCTTTTATTTTTTTCACGTTTATCCTCTTTTCCGCTCTCTTCTTTTATTCGATCCACCGCCTTTTTCCGATTCAATTATCGGTACCTCTACATAAAAAGTGTACGTTTGTAATTACTCGAGACGCATATATAGTTTGGTTAGTTAATTTAGCGTTTTTATACTCTGATGATTCTGTACCATCATGCAGGGAAGAGTGGATAACAATAATGATAACCGTTGAAGAGTTCTTGTCTTTGCAATTGGGGAATTGATCATTGTTTCTAACGATCGAGTCATTTGATCACATGGAATTGTTGCATGAATAATAAATCACAAATATCGTTTCATATTATTCTTTACACAATTCTACAAATGAATAATTTCTGATTTGCTTCTGCTCCTTTAAAAATTGAAACATCGAATATTAAAAGATTTCCTCGTGCTTTTGGCTAGGAAAAATGGGATTTTTCTTGATGGTGAAGTTTCACCTGTTTCTTATAGAGTAAGAACTTTCATTCGATTCCTATATAAATTTTTTACGACTTGAACTAAGATTTTATCGATACATTGAAAATTCATATGTTTTTCCAAGAGATTTGAGTTAAATAATTCATCAGAGTATCAACACATTTCGTTTTGGTTTTGTTGATATTTTCTTTTACGTGTTTTCATATTTCGATATTCATAGTTTAGTATCAGGCGAAATCATTGACTGGAATGTTTGCAAAAATTCAGTTGTTAATGATGGTGAATATATGATTGACCAGTTTCCTTTTTTTTCTAGAACATGAATTGTAAATAATAATAGTTGATGATAAATTTTATGGTCAATGACCATATGCATAACATGCAAACACATGAAAAGCCTGGTATCATTGGAACGATCGATATCATATTCCTCCACAGTCTGATGTGCACCAACTCATGTGAAATCGACATTGTAAAGCCATAAATGCTAATGCTGCCAACGATCATCGGTATGCGTTACAAATATCTGATTTGCATGCCGATAGACGATCGACAACAATTCTAGCAATGGTTCCAGTTCACGAATTAAGAGAATTTCGAGCATGGAATCGAATATTTTGTTCAAGAGTACTGTATTTGTTTACAATGAAACTGTTTTGTGTGCAAGTGGAATCAAATTTCACGACGTGAATGTCTTTTTGAAGAATACTAAAACAGTAATTGTGTACGAAATATCTCATCAACTCAAATTTATTTGAAAATTTCCCATATGCTTCAAATATATTCGATTGTACTTTATCCTTTTATCATCCCTGATCATTACCATGTTGTGTGTTGATTATACAGCATTCATTAAAGTACATCTCATTAAACTGCATGGTAAGAACGAAAAGATAAACATGAGAGTTTAATGTATAGATATATGAGCAAAAAATTCTAATTTGTATTGTAAGTTGAAGCAACGAACTGCTCGTATAAAATTAGCTTTTGTATAGCTCGATGGAAAAATTACGAGTCTGGCAGGAAGTTTTTCCTGTGTTCATACTCATGGAAATCTACAGAATTATTACGATAATAATCTTGCCCTGTATATCCAAGAATTTAGCAGCCGATTCTAAAATGTTTATGTGTTACACCGTGTATTTTTATTAGTCACGTTGTGAATTGTGAAAGAACAATGAATAGTAAGTACTTCCAATTGTGAGGGGAGATAAAAAAATTATGATGCTCACAGTGTTATTACTAGCACTGAAAAAATATTCCAAGTGCTCTCTAGACAAACATAAAAATTTTTTTGAATATTCAACTTTGTCGCTTTGAAAAATGATATTTTGAAATTCAGTTGACAATTTCGAAAAATTTTTGGTTTTCATGTGATTAATTCTTTCAGAAACATCAGTTACTGATGCTGATGCCACTTATTGATCACCAAAGCGTCTTTGAAGATCGGAACAAACTCTTGAAGTGAATTTCAAGCATATTGTTACAATGAAGAGGATCTGTGCATTTTTTCAGTCACTTAGGGCCTTTTCTTGTGCACGATGGAACTTTATTATACGAAGGGAATTTTTTCTTTCATGGATAAATTGGTGAGTGTTCGTTGGGCGCTTTGCCAATTATTTCATTCAACATTTCTCTTTGTGTAATAGGTTTGATAGATATAAAGCACTTTTGGAGTTTGCGCAGTTATTGTGATCATCTAGCTCACATTGTATACAATATTCATATTCATACAAATACGTTTCTGCGTCGATAAGAGCTCGGATTTAATACAACCCGATGGGAATGAAATACATTAATTAATTAACCTGTCATTAAAGGCAA
Source organism: Meteorus sp. PSUC_FEM 10030008 (assembly GCA_018881525.1). Lineage (NCBI taxonomy): Eukaryota > Metazoa > Arthropoda > Insecta > Hymenoptera > Braconidae > Meteorus > Meteorus sp. PSUC_FEM 10030008. The sequence goes on from JABMBR010005317.1 coordinate 7,501, forward strand.
CGATGATGCATCGGTGCATCATTGTACAAATTATTTACATCATATTACTCCATGCGTTATGCAAGATATATTTTTCATTATAATCTATTGCATTGTGAGGAATGAATCGAAATCACATTCTATATAAGTAGAGTTTCTGATAGCGAGCTCTGAAATTCATTTACCTAAAATGAAAATTATATGGTTATTATTTCAATTTAGAGATGGAATTAATTTTCAGTGCAAGTATGCAAACTTTTTATCTACAAAAGGGGAAGCTTTGTGTGGTATCTCGGAAATGAACAACTCAGTCTGAACTGTGTTATGTGAGAATAAAAATTAATACTTGAATAGTGCTTACTGAATATTATATTATGAATATTTATGAGTATGGCAGTACTGCTCGAGAATGGAATTCTTTCTCAAGTCTCCTGGTCTTGTACATCACATGAATTAAGGAAGATTCATGAAAATTCGAGTTATGTCGACAAACTTCGTGATGAGGATGTCGATAACAGTTCGATTGCTTTTATTGTTAATGGTAAGACACTTTATTCATAACTCTGAACATTTTTGATAATATTTCTGTGTTTATCAAATGCTTTTCTGGTGTCATTCTATTTGAATTGTGGTGCATTCGCAGAAGTTTGTATTTTTATTTTGAAAACTTGTGTATCTCAGAATGTCCTGGCTTTTTTTCTGTTCATTTTGGTATCTTAATTAACATCTGTTGCATTATATTATTGTACAAGTTCGGTATTGTATTCAAGAAAAAAATGTGCTTTGTTTCCTAACCTAGAACAATAATGAAAGTGAAGATATGTCTCTTGGTGGAATGAAGAGTGGAGAAATAGTTCCATTCCAAAGGGAAATTATTCAAAAGCATACGGAGAAGAATTCCGATAAAACTACGACATGAAACGTGCAAATTTAAAGTGTACATCAGAGGGACGCAATTGAATATTAAATGTCGTCTTTTAATATTAATCAAGTCTCAATCCATTCAAGTCATAATCGAGTTAATCATATTGACATATCAGCAAAATTAAAGTCCGTTACAGTTAACTATTTTTGGGATTTGTAAAACAAATCGTTTTACCTCTCGGCAAATGAAATTCCATGGGAGACACGAACGCCTCATCACTGTTATAGAAGTAGAGTATAGAAAGGAATGAGAGTGGGGTTTGTAGCAAAGGAATTCATTGGAATAATCGATTCTATTTTCCATTATCGAAGCATTTCTACCTTGTTACGAGTGGTTCAAACTTCTTTGCAATACATACAAATGCCAGATTTATAAAATCGTGTTTCAAAGTTCATTTTGTAATTTCAAACAAAAATTAGATGTGACGGAGAATTTTATCGGTCTCAATATGAAATACAATGCACATCAATTCCAATTCTGTTCACAATTGAGTAATTATGCTCGGCATATTAATTGAACAATTAGATTGTAATTAGAATGTCAAGCACATGTATTCATCAACAGAATTTGCTTTCCATCCCATGTGAATTACGTCCTCAAGAGAGTTTTGCTCTACAATGAATGTTTCTTTGATCAGAGGTTACGAAATGGCCTCTTTCCAGGTTAATTCATGTGAATGGAAATATTACTTTGGCCACAATGGTGAACGTCGTTTATGAAGATTAGGATTTCTAGTTGTATCATAAATACTTTATCAGACGACAACAACAGAGGACTTAGAATACTGTAACGCATATTGGAAATCTCAGTTCCACGACAATTTTCGAATCAACATTACTTACAGTGCACTGTGAGATTCCATCGGTCTTCAATAGCTGCTTCGGATAATAGTGGATTCTCTGCTCGGCAGATTAAGTACTTGCCGTCATCCTCGTGACTCGGATACCATTCGAGTAAACTCTCACTCGTTGCACCATCCTGTAACTAATCGGACCAGACAATTATTCAATGGTTTAGTGAGACAATATGAAAATAAGTTGGAGATCATTTACGATTTGAGGTTTCCTGTTTACATAAGAAAATTATAAATTGGATAGTTGGAAATGATGAATGACATGAGAATCAGAATCAGAATATGAGTATTAGAAGTTGAGGAAGTGCAGGAGAATTTCACAGTATAATTTTTCTTCAGGATAATTGAAGTAAATTTCCTGTGTAATTTGACCATCTCGGAAATTCGTCATCTCGTAGTTTTATATTAACGTCTGCAGCCGAACATGCAGACATGTGTGGACCTTTATCACAGACAATAAACTGTCATCATATCAATAATCAAATATTTGTAATTGGAAGAAATTAAATGTACACTTGGGATTGAAGAGATAAATAAGAATCAAAATGTTTCACGACTGTGTTTTTCTTGCAGCTCGCACTCAATTTTGATTATAGAAATTCACGTTATGATGGCCAACGTAGTTATAATGGAGAATTTGATAAAAACAAATATTGATTCGTTTGAAAATTTCGGTGAGAATTGGAGTGGTTCAGTGGATATAAAAACTACAGTGCGAGCAAGTTCTCGTTATTCGGTTTGAGATGTGGGCGTTCAAATTGTTCTTCGTGATCTCAGTTCTAGGAATTTCCCATGTCATGTGTGAGTATGTCATTTCTATGAACCACGCACATACCCAGGAAACGGATATAATTCATCATCATTGAGAATAAATCATTGGATAATTTCTTGTAAAACTGCTTAGACAGTCGGTATTGTTTTTCGGATCGAGAACAACCAAAATCTTCTCTATTGATTCTATCTCTGTATCGTCCCTTCGAATTTTTCAAGATCACTCTGATGCATCGCTGTATGTGGTAATACCTCCAACATGTGATAACTAATAAGTTTTGTTTCAGAATTGTGCTGTGGGTTGTCGATGTGCGGAAGGTTATGTGACAGAGACACGCCTCAATAAAAGAGTTGGTTACTCTTTGGGATGTATAAAACCAGAGGATTGTCATTAACGATGATTACGGACAGATTTCGATTTCAGTCACATGTTGAATTTACCTACAATGTTGATTCTTTATCACTAAAGTAGCATTAAACTTATCCAATCACACACACTGTGTTCTAATTTATTGATAAACTCAACCAGAAGTACATTGGAATATTTGTACGAGTCTTCATAGCAATGTACATCTTAAAAATTATAAAATAATGATCATCATTATGTTGTTAGGAAATTAAGAATAAGAGTATGATGTTAATTGTCTACAGACATCAGAATTATCACAATTTGTATATCACTATTTATGATGCATAATGGCGTTACTTATCAACATTTTTGAATTTTCATGACGACGATGAAGAGCAACAATAATGAGGGATGTTTCGTTTGAGAATGGAAGTGATTAATAAACTTTAAGATTTAATAGATATCCCTACTAATTTCGTCGCTCAGCTTGGAAATAATTTTGGATATTTGATATTAACAAAAGCAATTAGAATTTATGTTAGTCCGTCACAACTAATCTCTCAACAACGTGTTGTCTCAGAACAATAGAATGAGAACTAAAGTTATCGATGACGAATGGAAAATCCCATCATGAAATTGTGGATAAATGGTGACAATTATTTTATAAGCTGTTCGACTATCACAGCGTTGTTGAAGTATGATAAGAGTTTACACGGACAATCGATACTCAACCATTTTACCATGAAGGCAATGGTCGTTCTTCATCAAACTTTTGCTTGTCATAGGAATGCCAATTCATTGGAAAAGTTTTTGTTTTTTTTTCCATTGCAATTGAAATGGTCAAATTTTTATTTGGATGGTTGATTGACGTTGAATAAACGGTCTCATTCCAAGTCAAAATCAACGTGTCATGTTTCGTATTTTCCCTGACTTAGAAACAGTCACATAATTCCACTCAATCAGCTTTAGCAATGATTCTGTTTACTGTTTAGCTCGTATTAGTTCTTCTATCGTCACGATAAAAATTGGATCAAACGTGCTGCTGCTTTTGGCACGGTACCTGACAATGAGGTGAGGCTACTATTTCACATTTATGGATCATGTCGAATGCATCATGTTACATGGCTCCATAAAAAATCTTCATACATATTCAGAGATGATTTACTTGGTATCAACTGGGAACTTTATACCTGCAAGGAATGTACTAATGGAAATCTTAATGCATGACATGAACTCTCGAGACAGAAATACTGCTCGATGCCGAGTGAACACGACCCTGTGGCGATTGTCACTATTTTCGTTCAACTTTACATTTTTAATCGTGTAATGCTCGTTTGTTAATAGCTCATCAAGAAAGCAATGATCTCAACTCAATAATATCAAAGAGAAATTTTCGCTAATGAAGATAATGTTCAAATATTGTAGATAACATATAGATGGTGTGTGATTGATGTATCACAATAATTTTCAAGGAAGGTGACAACTGTAGTAATGAAATGTTTAACGAATGCATAGGTCATTGAAGTGTTAGTAATTTGTCAATTTTTGTGTATTCGTAACTGGAGGTTGTGGTTGCGGATTGATTTTTATAATTAAATTATTGTTGTTTCCTCTTTATTTTATGTTCTCAATAACTGCGATCAAACGCGTTCGATTTCGTTGTAATTAATCGTATTAACTGAATTTTGTAGAAATGTCATCCATAAATATTCAAAATACATTTTGTAGTGAATAAATTAAAATTGATGAATCGTGAAATTGACATACAAAAAAAAGCTCAGTATAATATAAATTAAAATACGCTGAATATTTAACTGTCTCCTAAACTATTAACAGTTGATTAATTTCATACTCTCACGAATGGGAGTGATATCGTTGGGTTTGCAGTGATACGTCCCTCCTATTCACATCAATTGCTATTCAGTCAAAGTGATACTGCAGTTAATTGCACCACAATAAATTGATGATATGTAAATTACTCAAGTCCTACTGAAATTCCATAACCGCTCGGGATTCCACTCTTCTGCACTCTGCTACTACCATCATCACTATCCCCTCTTGCTCTTCCTGTCGTTTCTCTTCCATTCCGCGCGAATTAATTCAGTGATAGAGCGGTTGCGACAGACATTTCCATGATAATTTCGTAGGTTCGCGCGCTCGCATGCCCTCAATGGATATGTCCTCAATTTCATTCAGTTCAATCTACTCTTCGTCGAAGATTTGTTCCAAAACGACTGTCGCGCTTGACATTACTCCAGTCTTAAGAATAATAGTAATGTTCCGTTTCTCTTTCGATTATTACCGTTTTTTTTCCATCCCCTTTGATATTATTTAATTGGCGTTGTTTTCCAGAATTGTGCATGTTTCCCATACATTGAGTTCAACTTCATCAACAATGTCAAAACAGAATCCTTTGAAATTGTTTCACCTTCATAATGGTTCATAAAAAACTGAAATCGATTATGTTACCACATTGTGACAGAGTTAATTGTTTTTTTTTCTGCATCTAAAATAGAATTTCTTTGTCGTTGCTGAGAAATGTTCCAAGCAGACGGGAAAATGCTCATTAACGAAATTTAGTGAACATTTCAACTAAATATGTTCTGTATAGCACACTGATTTTGTATAATTAAAGTTGAACCGGTGACTGTTTTATGTTGCAATGTTTCAAAGCCTCTGACATCAAAAAGGTTTCTCTATGCAGGATTTAGAAGTCTGATAGTAATACAGAGCGAGTAGTATCACAATGTAATTCTTTCTTTTATCAAACGTAATACTCTAAAAAAATTTATACGAATAAATCTGATTGATAGTCAAATTTACATGGAGGTTTGCGTAACTGATGATGAATTTTGCGATTTACATTGAAGTTTCATGCTTGGCGTTGTAGTCTTCACTTCTGATATCATTTATTTTCAATAGAAAAATATGGATTTCCATAGCATCACATTATGAGTTATGATAACTCAGGATGTAATTGCTATTCAACGAATCTACATATCTTCCTCTATTGTAGAATATCATAATGCAGATAATATAATCAACATAGTCGTTTGTATTATTTCTCGAGCGGTCCTAATTCTCTCTGTAGCACCAACCACCAATTCATTCACGTAGATGTATGGAAACAAAGCTAGAGCTAGTGGTTAGTGAATCTGGGTTGTGGAATTCAGAATAGACAGAAAAGCGAAAGTGAAAATGGAAGGTTAATGAATGTGCAGTTGCTCCATGAACAAAATAATTTACATTAACACAGTGTTAATTAGCGTATAATTATAATTTTTATGAATAATACATGATACTGTAGAGAGAATATGAGCCTTGACATGCCAAAATGTTTTCCAACTAATTTACTGAAAAATAAATTATTCGTCATACCGTTGCTTGCCACTTCCACTCTTCTTTGAGTTCCACATTTTCAATCGAGTATCAAGATATCATTGACCAAGTTTAATTCGTATTCTTCTATTTAATCTTCATTAGATAATGAATAATATGAAATTTCCCGAAGTTAGACATGAAATATTGCTAAGAAATATTTAAAATGACATGAAGAACAAATAATTATGCTGAGTGTTTCGAAAGTTCAAACATCGATATCAACCAATGAAGGCACACCATTTATCTGGATTATTCATAACTGATTCAGGATGAATCGTGTCTTTTGGAAAATAATAATAATTGAATATGTCAACACACATATGCGTATGTCAGTCTGATGAATTACATGTCTATGATAAAGTGTTCTCAAAAATGTCAAGTCATGAGACAAATGAACAGCACAATTGTACCTGCTACATGAATAATAATACAGAAAAAAAAGAGAGAACACACCCCCCAATTATTTTTCTACATCTCATACGATTAATTGGAAATAATTCATGAACTTTTTTGCATCACTTACAGGGATCAGCTTGATACAACTTTGGGATAAATTTTCAGTTCAGTTGCCACGTCGAAAATCGTTTGAATTTTACATAGCTGAATGCGTCATTAGATAATGGATATACGATGCAGTGAAAGATGGCAGTGACTCAACATAAATCCTCTGAAAATCCGACGTCGAGAGCAATAGCAGAATCAGAGTGTTGTTTTTTTCGCAAGTGAAATAACGGATTCGACTCTCAGTGAAACGTGAAAATAAAAACTAACTGTGACGTTCAAGCGGTATGGATTAAATATGGGAATAGAAATAACAAGCAGGAAGAATTGAAAAAAAATGAAAAATAAGAGGAAAAATAAAATAACGAATGGTAGCGGTGAAGGGTCACTTGGTAGGTTAATCCAGATTATGAAATAAACAGCTGTGTGTGTACATGCTCTTTCTCACGAGTCCATACGCATTCTCGTGGAACGAAATTTTCGACTTCAGCCGATTTTTTCCCAGCCCCTCGAAGCTTTCATTTACAGTATTTTGAATTCTTCTTACATTGTGCCATCAGTTGAGAAGAAATGTTGATAGTTGTTGTATTCAATCGGAAGCTATTTTGTAATGTTTTCATTCACTCATATTTTCCTCAAATAGCCAAACGAGAACTTTGTGCATGACTTTTTATGGAACTGAATGATGACGTGGAAGGTTTTCCGTTGAACTGTTTCACACATAAAAATTCTGTTACGGGATTGAATTTTATGGTTCATCATCTTGATATTTTTCCATGATTGTGACATTTGCTAGACCTAAGTATCTCCAATTGATTCCATTCATTGAAAAGATTTGGCATTCGTCCAATTTAATTAATCTACGACGATTTTCGATGATCATTAAAAAACCAATTAATGAGTCCATCGAAAATCTCAATGTAGCATTTTTGTCATTATTATTGCGCAACTTGACAAATTCTTCAACCAGAAATAGATGGAAACTTCAAGACATTTTGCACTGTCATAAGATGGCTTCCATTCAGAGTCCGTGGAATATTTACCGGTGTACTACTCAGGTGGAAAAGAAAGGAAACATTTTGATTAGTCTGCTCATTTCTTTCAGTTGGTCTCAGAACTTGTCGCAAATATTTCGTCTAACCACAACTTCAGTAATAAACCATTGTCATATCCTGGAAACTTTGCTCAGATTTTTTTCTCTTTGTGGAAGTTTTTTTTTCCCAGCGTTTGGTGTTCGACAGACCAATTGGAAAATTGAATTAAGAATAAGTCTCAGCGCTAGAAGATGTACTGCGATTTTACATGCTGCATGAGAATTTAAAGTGGTGATTCCTATCAATACTGGGCATCCGAAAGAAAAGAAATCAGATCATGAGTGATAGACCATGGAAGAATTATTGTTATGAACGTATATGATAAATTCACTCATGAAGTTTGCCAATGGTGAATCACCCGTTCTGGATTCGGCTGCTCATTATTGCAGTCGACACGATGGGAATGGCGCCAGTATCGTCTGACCCTTGTCCTTAATCTTCTAAGGCGTGTCCTACTAGAATATATGTACGCAACATTAAATATTTGGCTTGTTCTTTTGACCTGGTAACATTCTCCCTCCATGTATAAAATTCACTTTTCTATGCATTCGTATAATTTACCGCTTAAATTCCCTTGCCGCTAGCAATTGGGGATGTAATAAAAGTAAATGTGGATTGGAGCGTCATGCTTAGAATAGGCACTGCCCTTGAGGCTATTTCCATCAAATTTTTCCCACTGTAATCATAGCATTGGCTATCTCAATGTTTAACGTGTTGCTTTTATGGATTCAACATACTTCTGCACTCATCCGCATTATAATGATCGTTTTTTCACAATTTGACGTTTTGTTCCATATTGGATATCGACATGAAATTGGATATTCAATCGGCCTATATTTCAATTATTAATTAATCAATTATACCGGAATGTGCACACTAATGAAAAAGACTTTCTACTGCAAGGGTACACTAATTACAGAATAATAAAATTCGTTGATGAAAGATTTTAATTGAACTACCGTGACTGACGGAAATGATTAATTTTCTACAGTCTGAAATCCAAGGAAATTTTTACATTGAAGTAGATCCCTTGATCATTTGAATTTACTAACTATCATACGAACGTGAGCAAGAACGAATAATCAACTAAAATTTTTACAGAAGGCGATCCAAGCCCTACAGAATTCGGTTGCAATTGTCACATTAATTCATAAACTTTTCTGACTAATTAAATTGGTGATTTTCCTCGAGTGCACCATCACGCTCTCTTCTTATTTATCCAGTTCTTCATCGCTACTGTGTACAATCCAGTTATGAAGTATATCATTTCGTATAAGAAATCAAAACACCATACAGTTGCACATCATTTTTTTCATCTCTCGCTCGTATTTCAACTAACACGACTAGCGCTTGACATTTTGAAGTGAGTTGATGAATTTTCTCGAGTGTTGCGAGCTGAACGAAACGTTTTCAAGTAGTACACAATTCTGTTGCAGTATACTACACGATATATATACAAAGTCGAGGATTCAGGCTGAGCCGTCTCGAGATATAGTGTTGAAAACAACACGTACTACCAAATGGAATAACGCACACACATTTTTTCAAACAGGTATAAGAAGTGATTTCGAATTTTATATATCATAATTTTGAATTATCCGTAGCTATGGTGATTATTCAGTTTCGTGTGTATATTCTCCACCTTGTATTTATCATGGCACGAGTATGAAACTCTGAGCTCATGCATTAGTGAAAATCCAATAGGATATGGTCTTGTCACATTCTTGAGCTCGACAGTTGGTCGAGGTGTCGGGGGATAAAACTCATTTCCGACTTTAGGTCCCACTGGGAATTTAAAAGGGCTGCTATCTTGACAGAGCGACTAATTTCGATTTCCGTGCCATTTGAACTTACAACCCGTGACTTTTCGATTATCTGTCGTGTTCAAACAGATACAATTTCATGCATATATACAACTTCGCATTTGATTTTGTTCTATTTGGTTTTGTACGGAGATTGAATTGACGAGGAACATACTTTGCGTGAGAAATGTCTTTGAAGAAATTTTCACATGTATTTTTGGGTATTCCAACAGCCAATTCTATCTCTATATTTTGTCATGAGTTTATCGATTTCTGAATTGGTTTTTCGAAAGCTTATTGGAATGTCTTTATCGTTGATTGAGTGATATATGAAGTCCTACGATAAGAATTGGAATTTTGTGTACACCATGCAGATTTTTTAAATTTCCTATTCATAAATTGTGATTTCACATGAATATTCACTGTTTGACCCATGTGTGTTGTCTTGTTTTACAACAATATTATGGTGTAAAAGACTATGGTAATTCAGCTAAATATACTGGCAAATTTCGAATCATTTCACGATAAATGGCGAATATATTTGCATCGAGTATGTTATGGAATATTACGTTCATGGAGTTACCATATCGAATTTTTTTTCATTCAACGTTTTCTGGCAACGATTCTAAATACGTGATAACATCCCCCAGGGTATGCGGTTATATATGAAAAACTGGAATGAACTGGTGAGTTCGCCATAGTTTATTTGTACTCTATTATAATCCTGATGAAACAATTGCGAGAGATATTACCGGTCTGATCACGATTGACAGTTAATGTCATCATCAATCATTAATGTGGTTGATTTTATGCAGAATTTCTGTGGAATTTTAGCCTGGATTGAAATTTGACATGTTCATCATTGAAGCCATGGCTGAATGTGTTCTGTTCAATTATGTTGTTCCTCTAATGCGTTGATAGACATCAAAATGGACGGATCAGTTGAACACAATTGCATGGAAAATATTTTTTATCTATTTCTACTCTTCATATCAAATGTTCATGAGCAGAAACGATGAGGAAAGAGGTTGATGCACGAGGACATTTTCGAACTTGCATGGGAAAAAAATGTTCAATGATTTTGCTTCGTAAAAAATTGTCAAATATTTCATGTTGGATAGTTTTTGATCGAGATGAGTAGATCAGTGATGCTTCGAATTTTTTTCCCTGTTGATGATTGTTATTATTATCATTATTCTCTTCATGCATACACAATTTTTTTTATCTCTCATATACGGATCATTGTGATCAACTGCCCCTTGCCATATCAAATTGACCGATAAGCACGCAGCGTTCCTCATGATTTTTTTTTGTTCCGTAAGCGGCACATTATGATATAACGTTTGTTTCAGATATTTCGGAGATATTTCCAATCTTCGCCCCCAAAACATACATTTGTTGTACATGAAATTCAACTGCGAGTCTTCCAAAATGAATAAAAAATCCAACGATCATAGGACCTACACAGGATTATCATCTATGTGATCCAATGAATATTTTGAACCTGGTTGAATTTTCATTCTTCCAGCAAATTTAAAAACATTAATATTTCTTATATCCAATTCCATTCATATTCAATCTGAAATCTTAAAAAGAATTAGAAATATATTGAATGCAATCACCTCAAATTGTCAGAAGTCCTGTTAATGAAAATCTTAGTGTTGGTTGCCAACCATCAGACAGAGAATACAATCGTCTTATCTCGGTTTGTTTTGAGATATTATTCGAATTGAAAGCGGAATAGACTTTCCGGAGGGGACAAACAAACGTCTAGGACAGAGGTCGACACAACGCAAGACAACGGATGCTGAAAGTAACGGGCTTGGAGTGCCGTTGGCACGCGACCACGCCCGTCGCATTTACCAACCGTGCTTTTTCATTCCGTTATTTACTTCTTTTTTTTTCCCATCGCTATCTTCCTTTCTCTACGTCGTTTTATCTCTACCACGATTCCTCCTTTTTTCCCTTTCTCTTCTTTCTCTTTTTTCTTTCTCTTTTTTTTCGTTTATTGTTTGAGCTTACTCGCAATTTCCCATTTCACGTTTACAGGACCTGGGTCTTTGGTCCAGTGGGAAACCTTGTTCACCCTACTACACACATATACATCCATGGATAAGAGTGTGTTCGTGTGTGCACGAGGCCTCTCCACGAAAAGTGAAAAGAAAAAAGTATTTTACCGAGTACGAACTCCGCGAAGATGATTAAAAACCATTCATTCGCTGTGACGCTTTTTTTTTCATACATTCATTATTCAACTCCCTTTGTGCAGTCATATATATATGGATTATATATATATACATTTATGTGCGTGTATGCTTGTGTCACCACTCGATTAAAATTCTATTCAAGGTTCATTTGTTATCCCGCGGCGATTTTTCTGTTCTGATCGTCACCATAAATATGCAAATGTTTGTTATTATACATGACTGGTATTCATAAGTATGAATATAGCAGAGAAAAAAAATTGTTTGAACAACTCTCTATGCATTTCCCATGAGAAGGTTACAATATTGTTGATATAAATCTATGTATAGCAGTAGGCGTGAGATGATTTGAAATTCTGGACAATGTTGAGTGAGAGATCATGAGTGTGACATGTACCTATTTATCACAACCTCAAGAGGATCAAACTTCTCGAATCCCTTACTTTCATATATATTCATGATTATATATCAATACTCGCAGATGTGTCATAATCCCAATTGACATTTTTCGTTGTTCGTGAAATAAAGTGAAGAATTTTTTTCATGGTTATTATTTTACGCTGCATGTTGTGGTTGTTTTCTTCTTATGTGATTCGTAATTTTTTCCATCAAATCTGAACTGCGGTACATTTCTATAATCAAGTTATAGCAGATGCGATCTTGAACATTCATTTGTAATGAAATTTGCAATTAATGAATATAATTTTAATGAAATCACACAATTAAAATGTTGGGAAGGACTGTTTGCGTAGGGAAATTCACAGGGGAAAAATGGAGACCGCATTTTTTGTTCTCGCATTTTACTAGAATTTCTAACACTGGTTTTTATGGTTGTGAGATATTTTTTGCACTTCGTATTTCCATTGCGAGGAAGGAGCTGCACTATTTTTCATACGATCATTTTTATCATAATTCAGAACATTGTGATCTCTTCAATTCAATTTACGCGTTGAAGGAAGAGTTTGGTCATTTTTGATTTTTGATTTCTTTAAATATGATATCTAGAGTGTAATAAAATTTATCCAGAGAAAGTGAGCTTGATGAGATCGCTAACAATTGTATTATATTTGTTATGCGTTAGCAGATTATCATAAATCACGATGATGTCATGTCTGGAATATTATTTATTATTATTAATGGCTACGATAGATTGACGCCCTTATCGGTATTGTCTTTGTGACAGATGAGATTGATTCTTTGTTATACTAATCCGCTTTTCTCGCAGCTGCAATAAAATTCATGTGCACTATTGACTGTCGTCGTTGGTTTGTTCTCTTCTTCTACTCATTTATCGCACTTTTTTTTTCTTTTAGTCTCCCTCACTATTCGACGTTATTTATTAGTTGAATCCAACCGTTTTTCTTACTATGACTCTTGAAAAGTGCCAAGTACACTTAAAGGCATCCAAAATTACTCACTTCGAGATCAACTTTTCTACTGAATGTCCGCAACTTCGTGCTCGCTTCGATTCCGTAGCGATCGATATTCTGATAGGAACTACAAGAAAATCCGAGTAACTGAACTGTCACTCTTCTTATTTCTCCTATTTGGATTACTGTGTGGAAAAAAAAACATCTCACGTATTGAATATATTTTACTTACGGAGTTGATCCCTTTTCGAAGTTGCTTCGATCCTTTCCACCATGTGAAATTTGCAGGCGGTTTTGACCCGTTGCTGCGGCATTTTGTGTCGTATCGTTTTCCAGCAGAAACAATTTTCTGCTTGCCCAAAATTGTCACGTTCAATGGCCGCACTACACAACAATGAAATTTTTTATATCACCAGTAGTTATTTACGTTCATTGTTTGTATAATTTTCAACTGGTATTGTTCAACTATAAAATAACTTGGTGGTAGATGAAATTTTCGATTGAATTGAAGAATCATCGTTGGAACAGACATCAGCATCACAAACAGCTTCACGAAATTCTTTTTCAAGAAAGTCCTTCGTGAAAAGGTGAGATTTTTCAGTGATCATAAAAAGAAGTTTCAATATTAGAGAAATGAATCCAAATAGGATAGGAAACATGAAAAAAATGAGATGAACAAATATTTGTCATTCATCTCAACGACATTCAGCCACAAAATTATTTTCTTCGTAAAAAATATCTGCAGAAATAATCCTCAGTTGTTAAAGTACCCATTCATTTCATGTTTGTATCAAAGAGTGACTGATGACTATCTAATTCAAGGTGTTAACAACGAGTACTAATTATTCTCCCAGAAATGTGATCTTTGCAATTTACTGGAATAATAATTTGTATTGTCTTGATCATAATAAAGGCATTCTCATTTCACAGAGCACAAATGTATAGATCGTAGTGTTTCACGCAGCACCTAAACACACGCAAACTCACTGCGTGATTTGAACGTATAGACACAATATCTTCTCCGAGAAAGTTTTCTCATCACGAGCGCGTTATTCTGTAGTACAGGATGTGATACGCACGCGAGAGCCGAAAGTTTTTTGGTTCTCAGGCAAAATCTTGTGTAATAGTTTATGAGAATGGGGTTGAACTCCATCAATTATGTGAATGGTTCCACAAGTATGGCTTGAGGCGATTTAAATGGTAATTTCGTTGGGCAAAAATGAGTTATGATTGAACTCGTGATGGTAATAAACATCTTTTCTAGAAAAACAACCGCCGGGCTTCCGTTATTTTTGTTCACTTAATGTACCATTTATGAATATAATTCCAAAACTTGGCATACGAAGATCGAAGCCAGCAGAGTTTTTTTCTCTTTTGAACGTTACAGCAAGCGCGCACGTGTTCTGAGTCCCCAGATGACGGTTTCTCACAATAGCAATTCGCATTACCTTTCACAGATTGACCTAGGCAATCAGGCGTTCTTTGATTGCGTGGTCGTTTGTTGGAACGATACTCATTTCAGTCAAAAATCCTGTCCTGAATATACAGTTGTAGGATGGACTTCAGTGCTTGTGGAATAGTAATTCGATTGTGATAATACCTCGAGACTCAAAAGTGAGCGCAGGTAGAATTTACTCAGTGAAAAGAGAATGTTAACTGCGGTTCTAAATGTTTAGTTAGTATACAAACCCACACTGAACGAATACACTCAACATTAACTGAATTCTTTAATATCTACTAAATGTTTATTCTGACAGTCGTCCAAGTTGATTGTTTGCTTGTATTCGCTAATTAAAAGTTAACATTTCGTTGTTTAGCTAGTCACTTTTAATCCAATTTCCAAAGTGAAGTTGGGATATTAAAATACTTAGATGTGAATTTGAAGAGGTGGAATTTCATTGTGATGTTTATTGCAGTCTGTTGAATATCCGTCAACCTTGATAAGTTGGGACAGTTGTCGAAAATCAATGATGAACTCTAGCAAAATTCCAATTGTAATAGCAGTAGTACGAAAATATTCACGTCAGACACATAATAAATTTCGAACGGTCAAAAGCAAATTTTCATTTTTCCAAGCCGATGCTGTATGAAATGCGTTTTTTAGTATCGACCTCTTCAATATCATGAAACTCCACATTCAGATTGATGAACCAATAACGATTCATATGAGTTTGCGTTGATAGATTGACTCCCACTAATGCATTGACGTTCATGAATTTTGACTATGAAACTAGCAAAGATCGACATTCTTGAAATATCAATAAGATGTCATTCGATGAGCTTATAATATAATACACGACATTTCTGGATATTCTGTGAACGATCTGGATCATTCAATTCATTTCGTTCCTATCGCAAACAATAGCGAATGAAGGAGGAAAATAATATAGTCAGAAATTGTTTGGAATTTCAGATAAACCACAACTATTTTACAATGGAGTGAAACATGATGATACCACTACGGTGGAGTTCCTAGAATGGATAGAGAGACAAACATATTCATTTGAAATATCAGATCGTTATGGTTGTTGATGGATTGAAAAATAGTAATGAAGTTGGATGCTTGTTCGAATTGTCATGCGTATGGCAGTACAGAATATCTGAGCAATTATTGTAACGTCAACTGCCTGTGTATGTCGATGAGGTTGTGTATATGTTTATGTACACGAATATTATCAGGTTGATTGTGAAACGGCGGTAACACCACTGTTCATGTATAACTGGAAAGATTGCGCCTGTGTTTGCGTATATTTCCACCCAGGTGGGGGTTGTATTTATTCTACTCCCACACATCGGCCGATGCACTCTGTGTAATTAATCATTTTAATCGCCGGTGTATAAGCGCTTGACACGAATGTTTACCACGTTACCGCGCACACTCTTTGTTCACAAAATCCATATACAATATGATTGTCATTATGACAAAAAATATTTTCGTTCCATATCACTCATAATTGTTGAAAAATTTGATGACACGGTCGTAGGATAGAAGATCGTAATCAGACAGTGAAATTAATTATTCTATAGATTGATTGGAATATATCAAATTGTTATTGAATATATTATACATCAAATATTATTTCGTGTATTTGTTGGCGATCACAAAGTGGATTAATGATCATTTCACATCAATCAAAGTTGCGATAATTCTTTTTTTTTTAATTGATGAAAAATGCAATTATTGTTTGTGAGTTTTGCATTTTCTGGAAAAATATCAATTTCAATAATAAAATTTATATTACAGCAATTCCACTGAATCAGAAAATTTTGAACAGTCGTAAAATGTGAGATGCTGTGTATTTTGATGTGTTTTTTGTGTCTTATAAGGCAGTCGTTCGTTTGCTTTGCTGATTTCTGGTTCTACACCCTGAAGGAATACACACCGATGTTCTTGTGTTATGATACCTTCACAGTAAGGAGGCACTCAATGGCAAATGTAGAGAGAAATCTACCGAAATGTACTTCTGTGTTTGTATTCTGTGACGATATTACAGTCCCTATAGTTATTCTACTGAAAGAGTACATGAGCGAGTGAATGCGAATAGCTTCCACACTGTTGTCAGTCTGATGCTAACGGGATTCATCTACTTGGTGTTCATTTACTCAGGAGACTCTGCGTATAGTTATCAACACGGATGTCGACACACTTCACAGGTGCATGGAATATATGTTTTTATGTAATTATGAAAATATGGTTTTCATGAAATTGTTGTGCAAATAATTTCAATGGAGTTGAGTGTAGAAATTTTCATGCAGTGTTTACCGATAAAAATTTTAATTCTATGGATATTGTTGCAGCTTGGAAACATAGTAAACAAGCCTATTGCACGAAGGGATAACGACTAAACCATAAAAATCACAGTGATATATATTCGATATATAATAATATATACTCGATTTGAAATTCGCTGCTTTATGATATTCCATGTGTGAAGTTGTCTCTGGTATGGAGCAAAGTCCCTGTTTCACAGAAATGAAAAAACTCCCTTCAACATTAACGTCAATATTTTCATGTGGAATTCAAAGTTACATGGCATTATATGTTTTCATAATTCATTTCTATTGGATGGTACGCTTTCTTTTTCGTTCTCTGTATCTGAAAACTCATTAATATAACTTCACTGCAGGATGTGATTTCATTCAGACTAGTTTTGATGGATATCCTTTGATGTATCAATTAGAGACGAGAAAAGAAAAAATTAATTTTTTTATTTCATGATTGTGTGATTCAGTGGTTTATTGGGTAAAAAACATAAAATATTTAATGGACACATTTGGATGGAAATTTTATAAAAACGATTCTCTGAGGATCAATGGGAAATATCGTAAGCCGCTGATAGTTTTATTATACCTGCACGACTGATAATTTTTGGAACTAGTTGGACTAGATGAAAGTCGATCGATTTGTATATGGATCATCAATTAATTGATCATCATAAAATATCTTCTACCTCAGTATCTATGAGTATCCATTCAGGAAGAAAATGTACTTCATTAAATCGAAGTTCACTCAATTGAAATATTATCTTTCTACACACAGAACTTCACAATCAACTATTGAAAGCGTGAATTTTGTTCTTGTTGTGCGAATATTTCCAACTTTGTCTCAAACTGCAAAGCGAAACGAAAAAAAAAAAAAAAAACCCGGCCAACCAGCTCCAGGTTATTAATGTTATCAATTGCGCAAGCTTTGATTGGTTTTTGACGTCGGTATCGTTCTCGAACTAATACTCGTCGGAGTGACGTCGATATTCTCGCCTTTCCAGTAAAACCGGTGAAAAATGTTTTCAATTTCGAGCAGACAAATTAAATGTCGTGCACGATTGGTCTTCTTTTTTTCAATTGTAACTATATATCGAATCGGAAAATTTAAATATTCATTCTCGTCAAATTGGTTTGCTCGCATGTTGATTGAAGAAGGCGATTTCAGTTCTCATTCTACTTTGCTAGTATATAGATATACAAACGTGTGTATATACATTTGTACATACGATTGGTGATTCATATTGAAATATTCGGAGTAGTGTACTTGATTTCTAGAATATATTTCAAAGCACCGCTATAAATTCTATAATTGATCGACATATTACGTATTTATGTGTTAGTTTTCGTCTCACTGAATGGATTCCAGTTCAAATGTAATTACACCGATGAAATTGAGAGGGAAGTTTGTTTTGTTGATGAAATTTATTAGTATTTAATCAATTGATATTTGCTGCCAATCTATCAGTTGGTTGGACGAGTAGTGAATGGTTTGATTGAATGTTTGTTGATGTTTGATAAATGATTCGGCAACATTTAATGAATCCATTGTGAAAACAAGAGTTTGATTATATAATTAAATATTCAATACGGTACCAACTGTAGATGAATTGGCTATTGATGTTGATTAATTTCTTGGTTTTCATCACTATAATGCGATTAACCATAAATAAGTACAGGTGAAACTTTAAAGAAGTATATTTTGTTACACTCAATCAATTTATATTTCACAGCAAACAACGAAAAGTGTTTATTCTCAAAGTTCTATGAAATTGATCTATGCTACTTTATATTAATTTGGGTATCATATCACCAAATTTTAATTATGAACATTTAACTTCACACAATGTTGTGCTTCATTCGCAGAATACTTTGTTTCGACTCATTCAAATTAATTATTCCACAGTTTCAAACTCTCAGATTTTACAATGACATTACGATTTCACATCTAAACACCAGTCAACTTTGAAACAACTCACGATTGTTCAGCCAACATTCCGAACCAAACATTCCAAATTGCAAATCGATATCAATATTCATGAACGTAATATTAATTACCTGGATAAGGATTGACGTGACAATATTTTCCAATAGGAACAATTTCATCTCTCCTGATTGCCGCAATTTAACCAGGAATAAGTTCTGGGGAACCCATGAATTCATTTGTAAGAGAAGCAAATGAACATATCGTTTCTTGTGGTTTTGATAGTTATCAAAGTATGATGAACAACAAAGAAATATTAGGAGTGAATAGAAATGTGTGCTATTCTGCATTTTGTTTCTATTTTATGAAAAATTCGCGATTTTACATTTTTTAATTTTCAATTTTGGTGTGAAATAATATTTCACCGCTGTCTATGTTGGTTTCAAAGGAATTGTGAAGGGATTCAACCTAATTTATTCAGTACATTTCAATTTGTTATGCAGAATAACATCAGAATGATGGTGCTTTATGTCTCATTTAAATATATTCAGATATAATGAAAGAGATATCATGATCAGGTAATTTCGTCACTTATCGAATTTGTATTTGTAAATGTTGTCAATGTTTTGTTACTCAACAGAAACGAGTAGGAATCATTCACAGAGATCTATATGTAATGGAGTTCCTTTATTTACTGTCAACAGTTGGAATAACTGCCGTCAATGACATCAAATCAGATGAAATTCAATGTTTACATGCTGCAATGAATATCAAAGACGAAATGATATCATTAAAACTGTGATTTTCTTCCTAATTGAAAATATCGAAGTTTGTTATTTCATGTTGACATTTCGTTCAACTCACTATGGGCCGGGGTCGCTTTGATTTTTTTTCCTTGAATATGTACAACTTTGAATGTACAACCTTGAAGTAGTATTCAAGGAGTATTCAATGCGATGATTTTGAATACTCAGAGAACTCCATTCATTTGATAAATGATGTGGGAAAGTTTACAATATTTGGTATTTTCTAGAAAACTTGAATATTAGTGGATGTCTCCATTAAATAGGGGTTGAAAAATCCGAATGATATTATTTTTATCCTTTGAAAATTATGGAATAATATTGTCAGTGGTAAAGAAAATTTTTGTGTATTATCAGAATGCTGATTTAAAGGGGAATCAATCACGACTCCTTCCTGATTTTACATATCTCCCAGATTTTTGATTCATGCATCGTGCGATATTCAAAATAACCGTACAAACATCTTGAAATGTTGCTGGCAGGATTCATCATCAGCACATATGCATCGCTTGAAGCAGCCAATATCGATACCCGAGTTTTACATAGAGTCGAGGAAAAAAAAGGCACATGACTATAACCCAGTTTCATTCCGATATTGTGTGGACACGAGTTCATATGGAGTCTCGATAAAGTTATAGAAATGCATTCAATATTGTGCTGGATATTTGAAGGGATATGATGATGAGATTATGAGACACACACTAGCGTTGTTATATGATGTCAGACTATTTATTGCGACACACGCAAGATGAACATCGTCATCCTGATGTTCTCATTATTTTTATCGTCATCACTATTCATTTATGGAATTAAGGAAACCTTTGAGTAAGTGTAAACAAATGAAAGAAATTACATGCCAAAGAAATCGTGAAAACTTATTGAAACAAGGTGGAATAATCGAAACAATTGACCTGTAATAACTAAATAGCTTGTAAGCACAATGTATACGTACTAATGAGCTCGATGATAACGGTGGTGGACGGTGGCTCTGCTCGGTGAGTGTTATTTGCTTTGCACGTCAGTTTAGCACGATGTTGACTACGAGTGAGATCCCACAGCGTGACACGATTCACTGTGATGGAGTTTGTGTCACCCGTTGATGTCTGAACTTCCTGCACATCGTATGTGGCATCAATCAGTTGGCCGTCTAGAAACCATACCACTTGTGGTTTCGGTTTACCTATTAAAATGTAAAATAATTCGAGTTTACACATCAATATATTGCAAATATTTGATATTATGATTCATCAATTTGCACAAATCAAAACACAGATAAAATTTTTCACTGCTCATTTATCCATTGCTGAACTTTCTGTGAATTTTATACAAGGAAATTCTGTTGAATTTTGATATCAAATTTTTCAAAAGCTCGTTACAAATGTATCCAGTTTCACCCTTCAGATCGTATAACAAGTCTATCATGTTTTTCGTTGGAAAATTTTAGCAATTTGCTGCAGTTGATTAACTTCAATAAACTTGGAAGTGGATTGCACGTTCACAATATTTATTCTTGGCCTCTTTTCATTATTGATAAACTCATGGGATCCAATTATGTTGACGAATACGAAACATTTCATCCCGCCCGAACTGCGTCAACGTGACAACTTAAATATTGATTGCTTCCAGCTAAAATCTATACAACTCTGCATGATGGAAATAGATTGAAAGGAATTGTGTGGTTTATTTTCAACCACGAAAAACCACTCACAAGAAAATAAATATTTCGAAAACCGCATTCGAATCGGAAAAAATTATGGAAAACACGAGATGATTTTTTTTTACCATCCTTGTGATGAATAGCAGATTGTGACAAAAAAAATTCATCCAGTCATATGTGAAAACTGAAGTATGACGTCTTTCCTTCATATCAGAATATGCTCTTTATATTATTGTGTTATCTAATTTGTTGAAATAGAAAGAAACGGAACATTCATTCACATCGAAATGAATCGAGAATTTCACGAGAAAAATAATAAAATATAGAAGCGTATATGGTTTGGTCTGGTTCCTTTTTCTCTGAGAATCGTCCAACCATAGTTTTCTTCAGCCGGAAGGAAATAACAATTACTTTTGGTCGCGACGTATAGTACCACGGTTAAGAAAAAAAACCCACACACATATATATACATGCACTATATGTCTGTCTTAATGCATACCTCTGATTCGTTTTCTTTCTTTTCCACAAGAGCTTTTTATCTTTCTTGCTCTACAGGACAAATTGAATCTCTGAGACATTGTACACAAAGAGTATTCTCTCAGACGCCAGATGTCGCAGTGAATATACACAAATTGTTTTAATGGAATTGGCGTTTTTGTTTACGCATATCCTTTTATATAATCTATAGTATTATTATCTGATTTATTGCAAAAGTCCATGGCGGAAATGCGTGGACAAAGTTCGGAATTTTCTACTGAATGAAAGATGCGACGTATTCAGGATATCATTCAGGCCGCGGCTCAGGGGAGTTGAAGGGCGAGGGAAATCATGCAATTCATCCGAAAAGAACGTGGAAAAGAACGGAAATATAAATTTGTCAAAAGTTCTGTTCGGTCTGTGGGTCGCTCTTTCTTTCATTGCCTTATGTGCGAGTGTGTGTTCGTGAGTGTAAGGTAGTGGATGTAGAAAAGTACGCGCTCCATCCCAAACGTCTATAGATGAAACTTAACATAGTGGTATAGTTAGTTCCGAAAGTTATCTGTCTCTCGTTACCCGTCCACCCATTGTAACTGATGGCCCATCGAATTTGAATAAAAATGTGAGAATCTACGTATACAACGAATTTAGATTAAGGAAAATTTTTGCAGACTTTACTGTCTTATCCCTCTTCTATTTTTAGCTTTTGTACAATTTTTCACGGTCACTTGTGCTATCTGTGTGCATGACGATGGGTCACATTCATTTGGAACTTGTGTGAGTTGTATCGATCTCAAGTTTTGCACATGAGAAATTACAAATGGATGAAGGTAAGGCTAATCCTCATACGACCGGAGCACACATGTGGCCTTGTGTATAATTTTCACCAGAAATTTAAACCTAAAAACGTGTAATGAATCTTGTTTCTTTTGACTTAGGGTGGATTTGCTCAGGCCGCGGCTTATAATTCATGGGAATGTTTTAATTCATATTTTCCTTTTTTTTTCATAATTTCGGAAAACTCAATATAAACAAATCTTCATTTTACATCAAAACTAAGAGAATATATCATGAAAATAATTGGAGTTCAATTACAATCCCTCATCTTCATTATTCGCAATGAATCGAATTTCCATAATTTCTTTTTTTATTCATGCTACTTCCAAAAAATCACGATCACTCAATTCTTCAGAGTGATTTCCACGTTTAATTTTTTTCCTCATGTTGATATGATTTGCAATGGAATAATTCGATTACTTGAACGTTTGCTGCAATTTTAATGGCTTCAGAGTTCTGGAAAAGTTAATTGACCGTGAATAAATTCAATGTGAAAATCCTTGGAGTTATAGCGTGGAGATCATGTTGACACAGTTTCATTTTATCTCGAGTGAAATAATATGTTAAATTTCGGAGATAAGGAAAAGAATATACTGGAATGTATAGAAGAAAACAAAAAATTATTCAGCCCAGCATATGAAACTTTATTCATACTCACACATACACTTTCTGTTAAATTATGTTTGGAGTTGAAAAATTCCAGATTTTCCATCGCGTTTGTAATTGCATCAAATTCTTTGTATCCAAGCAGCTGAATTATTATTAATTTTTCTCCTTCCATCACGCAATAATGAACGTAAATATTTGCGTTCAAGATGTTAATGATAATTATTGAATAAATGGATTGAAAAAAGGTTTCAATGACTTGAAGAAAAAAAAAGACGGTGGACTATTCAATTGCGTTTAGGTATCTCTTCTTCTCGAAAACTTCAATATTTTTATTTTTTACAACTTATCGAATTGGTGGCAGTGAATCTTTGTGAATTTAGCGTTCCAAATGAAAAATCCTATTTCCCGTAAACCGCGGGGAGTTTTGGCTGAAGGCCAATTCCATTTAGAGCCTTTGGGCACACTTGAGGTGAAGAAGTGAAATAGTCTTGGCCCAAACAAAGACCATGCTAGACTTGAGTGTGGATTTTTGGCTTCTACTTTTTCGTAGGCTCCTTGCAGTGCGAAACGTTGCGCTGCACACAGTGAATCCACTTGGACTTATGCCAATTTGATACGCGTTTCTCTTCATCAACAGCGATCTTTATTTTTTTTCTTTTTCTAAAATTCCAAGCTAAGGGTTATCCTACATTCGCTTCCGGTGAACGCTCGTGCGCGAGTTACTCAAGCCAACAGTAAATAAAGCCTTTTAAATGTGCGCTCGGAGAATTTTGAATCGATTGGTAAGTGCTTGCTCTCCTATTAGACGTGCTTCCACATCAATGTTTGTATATCGCAGCATCTCACTCCTCAACCAATATTGCTATTCGAAATTGTTTATTTTCCATATGGGCGAATATTCGCTGTTAAAATGTTGCAGGTTCTACAGGGATATAATTCGATGTTCTTCTCCAATATACTTTAACTTGTAACAATTAAAATATCATCGAAAAAACACTCAGTATGATGAGAGTGTTAGTTCCATCAGGATCAATTATCCCGCATGATTAAGAACTGTTATGAAAAATATTTGTCTAAATGTAAAATTTAGTCTGTGTATTTATGACTGAATTGTTTGATATTTGGAGAGTCTTGTAAAACAAGTTATATCACTCCAGCTGAAATGTTTGCCAGGAAAATGTTGAACATCAGATGAGTGGAACGAAACAAGTGGATTTTCATTTTTTAAAAAATAAAAAAGGTGATCTTGTATTAATGAATCTCGGGCTCGTGGGGAGAAACATTTTTACAGATTTTTTTTTCCGTTGAAAGCATCGAATAATTTTCAGTTTTCATGAATGTCTACTTTATGAAGAACATAGGTCATACACAAGTTCTCCGAATATGCTAGTTTTGTAATGGATATTCCAATTTTTCGAGCATTTCACAATGAGAATTATAATTTTACACACACAAAAAAAGCAAAATTAAAAAATAAGAATAATAATTTCAGACACGTGAATTGAGAATTTCACGTAAACTCCTCTCATTTGCAATTGCACTATTTACTTTCGTATTGCATAAATGATTTTTCTCTTAATGATTCGAACCAAATGAAAATTTATTGCATTGCAATGAAATAGTAATCATAATATGATTTCCACGTACATTTAACTGGTGCACAAGTATGAGTCAACAGAGTGACATCCGGGAATATATAATTAATGCAATTGAAAGCGTTTCGAGTCAATAATTCCGTTCTTTATCCAGTTTAATTTCCAATGGAGCATATTGAGAGTATTAATCATCAACGATAAAATCCCGCAATTACACAAGTGAAATAATCTCAAAGAATTATTATCCAACCGTTGTATGATATTTTTTTGTACTTTTTATGGTTTTAAATGATTATGATCTGAATTATTTATTGATTATATTCGTTCGCTTTGACCAAGTGTTATTTAACGCACTGGTGGTTATAAAGAGAAAATTGTTGCCAGATTAAAACGTAATATTTATAGGAGGTATTAATACGACTGCAAACATTTATTCACACAGTTATTCAAGTTTATATAAATTCATGCAATATATTTACGTGGTATCTATGCATGTGATATCGATTCAATGAGATAAAATCTTTGATAAAAAAAAAATATATGAATTGAGATGCTATCGCATTGCGATAAGACTGATCACGACTGGGATTTCACATCTCCCACATGGGAAAATGCTGTGCAAGAGGCGATATGAGGAAAAAATCATCATTTCATCTATCCGTTAAGAGAAAAAAATAAAATTTTTATCAAAAGCTTGGAAAAATGAAAAAATATTTGATGAATTCCGCATGGATTGATGTGAAGGTGATTTGATGCAATTCTCTTAGTCATTGAATATATCATGTATTCACTTATATTTATCATCAACCCACAAATATGGGAGATTGCAGCACTGTACTACTTCGATTCGATATTTCATGTATAATAAATTTTCAATGATTTGAGAATTAATAAATCGTTTGTGAGATTATGAATGTGAATTTCAATTCCAATTTCAATTGAAAAATAAATTATCATGCATTCAGCATGTTCTAATTATCACTTGCAATTTCGAAAAATCAACAAATCCGCTTAAACTTTTTCGGTAATCAGTGACCAACGAACATTCGAATCAGCAGATAAAAAATAAAAGAGGCGTAATGCATATAAACCCACGTAAATCAATGCCAGAGCGTTGATGAAAAATCCCTATCGTTTCACATGGAATAATTTGTATCTAAAAATCAACCATGTCCACATATTAGTGGTGGACTGAGAGACTGATGAAAAATTAGAATAATGAAATGGAGAGAAGTGGATAGAGAATGTGTCAAATGAACTTCAACAATGTACAGTCATTTTACCGGTAACACATATTGGAAGGCATTATTTGCATGTTGTGCAATTTCAACTGTAAAATGAATTCGTTGCATTTGTATTTGGTAAACATTTGGAAATAACACAGATGGAATTTACACATGACATCAGAGTCATGTTATTTCTCCGACTAAATTAAATCATTGGGTCATGTAAGTTTGGAATATTTTCCAATCAATCACGCGAAAAATATGATGAATAGTTGGTACAATACATCAAATTTGATATTAATTCATCCGAATTTCTGATGCTTCATCTGAATTCACACAGGAGTAAAATATCAATTTCAAAATTTGGCATGACATTGGATAATTGAATGAAAAATTCAAGTTCTAACGTACATGATAGAATAATTGACATATTTGTGATCATAATATTTGCGATTAGATACCAAATATGATTCACCGACATGAAAGTCGGTAACACATATTCAAGAGGGAATCAACTCAAACATTATATTGACACACGTTTATCATGATTGGTATCATCCTACACTTGACCGAATACTTCATCATAACTTTCCAATTTCCCATTCGAATTGACGAATGTGTGGTTATTAATCGATCTATATTGGATTCCAATCTTTACAATAATTTTTACAATTCTTTCGGATTTTATAACTGAAAATGGTCGAACACAAAATAAGAACAAATTTTTCATTATGAATTTTCGATGTGCTATTTTCCTTCCCTGTTGTCAGTATTTTAGTTCTATGAATAATGGAGTTACGAAATGAAATGAGAAAAGAAAAGCATTAATACATGTTAATACACAGTGAGGAAAATTTGAATGAAAAACAGTGAGAATAATTCATCCAGTTTTTCCATTTTGCTTGTTTGAGGGGGAATATTCGATAATTTATTTACCAAAAGCACATGTTTTTTTATTATTTTGTTATTCAAATGCCCATGCAGAACCACATGTTTGATTAATCTTGTAGATGGTTGAGATGTAGATAATGAATATAGTATACTGTATAGAGGTAAATCCGAGGGATTTCCTCTTTCCACACATTGAAGACGTGGACTAACTACGCAATTATCCATAACGCATATTCTATTCCCGTTGGCTTACCTCCATGCACCTCGCACACTAACGTGAGGTTGGTTCCTTCAGCATATTGTACCAACAGCTTGCTCATCTCGCGCTTCTTCGTGTCGTAGATAATCGGTTTTGACGGTGGCACTGTGGAAAATGAAGGATTAACAATTTTATTTGTTGATTGTGAAATGTTTGGACAGAAATTTTATAGTTAAACTTTGAATATACGCGGTGAAAGATTTTGGAGGTGAATGTGAAATCTGATTGATAATATGAGTTTTCCTGCTGATGGTTAACAGCGTGAAATCGACGACAAAGTTTCTCTGAAGCTCTTGAATTGTAGGATTATTATTGGTGATAATTCACACTATTGATCTTGAAAAAAGTGAGATGAATGTTCATTATGAATATATTAATGCATGATGCAAATGGTGAGATAGGAGATGTAGAGAGCATACGAAACGAAGAAGTTCTTATAGAAAATATGAAATTATCTCCAAGAATAAACAAAGACAAGAGTTACCGACGTACTGATATATTTTGGATTGTCCCAAAAATGTTACTACCAACACAACTCATAACTTCAAAATTCGATTTGGACACAAACCAACTACTACGAAGAGTGAAAGAAACAAAACATTCGGCCCCATCCTATCTCGATGAAGTTTTTTTTCTCTGGATGTATTCGAAAGCAGAGTAGACCATTCAATCATATCGAATTTAAATTTTCATTATATCATTGTTCTCATAGTATCAAAAAATGACTCTAGTCTGATACACAAATTTCACTCAAAACACCATCACCGGATTATTTTTGTCGGGAAAATTACACGGAGATAATTCACATTTCAAAGCACGAGAAGGTGTCCATATAAAAAAGCGAAATGCTTCTATACGTGTAGCAATTTTTCACATAAAGCTGATAATGTTCCATTATTTTTTCGACGTGATGGAACTCCATTGCCAATTTCCAACCTAGTAACAGAGGGATCCACTCAACTCTTCTCTCACAATCATGTAACTCGTCACCAACATAAATTGCCAACTCTTCAATTTCGTGCATGCGTATATCTGGAAAAAAAAATAAACAACTGTTCGGTCCCACGAATAACAACGTTCAATTGATACTCATCAATAGACCAGAATGTATAGAACAAAAATCATAATAAAAATCACACACGCGATAGCAAATAAAAAAAAAGAGAGTTAATAATAATTCATTTGATGAATCGTGAACGTTCCGTCTATAAATTTCATAATTCATCACTGCAATATTTCTCGATGTAAATTCCAGCAATGTCCATGTTCATAATTCTTCTGAACTCCTCTATTCCCATAAAAAATCTCTCAATATTTTCATAAACCCATATCCATAACCATCTCGTTTTTTGTCCATGTCATATGACGAACGGAAGTAACAAACAAAATAATTTTACATTTATTACATACGAAAAGTAATTAAAAAAATTTTTTCCACTGATGTCATTCATAACACACAGATATATAAATGTGGAGATGTGGTTGATGAGCGCGCTGACAACATCTAATCGTGATTGTGTATAAAGTTGAGGTCGACGTCCGACTATGTGCGCGAGCCCAAACACCAACTTACTCTGACGAAATACGAGAAGGATGTCACGGTAAACTCGATGAACACGACGAGGTGGAGCAAAATATTTTGCATATATTCTGCGTGGGTGTATGCATTCGAACTATGCGAATATTTCACAGTCTATAGATATATATGTGTCCTCATTATATAGATATATACGTTTCTATATAAATATATGTACGTATGTATGTATGAGAAATGCAATAAAGTCCGTCTGTGCTTGCCACCTGTGCGACAACCGGGCGTTTCAATGCTATAGCGAAATAGGCAGTGGGAAAAGGGGTAGATATAGAACAAGACATTCTCCACTGTGCGAACGCTCTCGTTGTGTTTAGATGTATGTATAGGTGTGGTAAGAAACAGGAGAGAAAACGCCAGGCTGTGCTACGCGCCAGACACGTGAAAGCGATGGAATCTCATAAACTTCCCTCACAGTGCAAAATGGTTTCTATACTTTGTGCACTTTCTTATCTGACCAAGAGTGTATATGGGACACGTATATACATTTGCAACTAACGCTGTGTATTATGTGACATTGAGCAATGCACTTGTAGCGTGCTAGAAGTAAATATAATTTTCGTGAAATTCCTCAAATTGATTGTGGTTACACGTGTGAGGTCTTCGAGGTAAAATTACTCGATTTTGTACGGTGTTGTTCATAATTTTCAGTCGGGTTTGTTCATTACTGTGCTATGTTATGTATTGATAATTAATAGAGAATGTGAAACGAGTTGTGAAGATGTGGGGTCTCGGGAGATGAGAATTCTGACAGACGTTTAATGATGGAAAACATCCAAGTTAGGAATTTTATGGGTTTTTGTGCACCAGTTGGTATGAAACATGCACGTGCCGTATATTTGGAGCGAGGTGTTCATATATGCACGAAATATACTGGCGTTTGTATATGTTCGCGTAAGATATTTTATGTCGGTTGTCAGTGATTCTTGATTTATTAATTAATTCATACGCTGGATATTTATTTTCAATGACGGAGGAATAGGAAAGTGAAAAGTATGAGAGAAAAAGTGTTTTGTGATTTTTATGGCGGCTGGAATTGGTCTGGAGAACTTCCGTTGAAAATTTTATTTGAATTTCATCTGGATGATTGGGGTGGGTTTTCGATGGGGTTGAACATTATCGACTTATGAATTGCGTCTGATTTGCAGCCAATTCTGTGTTTGATGTAGGATTTTTTTTTGGTTTGTGTGTAGCTCTTGATCTGGAGCTGAACTATGCGACCGCAGGATTTAAACCTTGTGTGGGAAGAAGAATAAATAGAGCTTATCATCATTAACGGAGTATATGGGAATATAAATATTATTTTTCATATGAATAGTATGATCCTTGCAGGGTTTTTTTCATGATAAATTTTTGTTGTTCGATTTCATCAAAAATGACGTGTTAAGCATGAAAAATTTCCGGACTGTTGCATCGCCATAGAAAGGAGAAAAAAGAAATGAGTAATACGCGATTTATTTTTTATCCTCATGAAAATATTGAAAAAAATGTTGGAAATGAAATTTTCAGGATTTAAAATGTTGGTAGGAACCATAGAATTTCACAGAGTATTTTCCCATTGGACACACGCATAGATTCAAGAGATTAAACGGTTGAAAATAATCTGGAATTTCCATGGAGATTCTGATAACTAAATGAATGCCGATATATTCGAAATGTGACTGAGTCATTACGATCCTGCACTCCACGAATTATTATTTCCCAATATTATAAACAATTTTATTCTTCACCATCGCAGAATAGGTTGACAAAACCACAATGATCCAGAGTTGTATGAACAACATTGATAATTGTTGTACTTGATTCCCCCAGTATTTTTCAAAGTACAAATATAAAACGCGAATATCCTAGAACTCATCAGTACATGAACGCCGTTTCGCATGGGATAATTTTCCAACGAGTAGAGAATTCGATCGATTGGAAATAATAAAATATAGCTTGCGAATCGTTCATATATTTCATAGATTGCTTGATTTTTTTTCCCTCCCTCAGCGATATATGTTTCTCGTCGAACCGTTCATTTTGTTTCGACGTCACAAGAGAATTTCAATTTTCCAGTGAAAACATGTGGTGCCAGCCACATACATCCAATGCCACATCTCATTCGTCACTGCAATACATCTACTGCGAATATGTTTTGATGTATTTGGAATGTGATACTACAGTACAAATGAGATGGTTGAACTTGCTACTGTTGGTTCAATCAGTCATTTTTCTAATATAAACACCCATGATTGCATCGTCGTTCTACATTTTCTATTCGTTTGCAAGCGGAATTATTTATTCAACGACTTTTTTCAGAAGATAAGATTATATGGGTACTTCCAGATGAAATTATTTGTATACTCATTTATGAAAGCTGAAGTAAACTGTAATGCATTGTGTTCAGTTGATTTAATCCACTTCGAGTTCTAGATGTGAATTTTATATTCTGTAACTTCCTGAATTAAAAATCATTTTTCACGAAAATATTAATTAACTTGAAATTTCCATATTAAAAGTTCAACTGAGTATATTAAAGTTGTCAACTTTCATAGTGACGATGTCATTCCTTTATGTCGTTAATGCAAGAGGACATGGAAAATAAGAAACTATCATCGTAGAGGAACAGAAATTGATAAAGACATTATAAATGTTCGTATTAAGTCGTATTATACATTGTCACGGTAACGTGGTGTTCTCTCATGCTTTGTGGTAAGTATTGTGGAGGATTATGTCACTATTTCAATCTCTCCATAGCATTTAATAACGTCAATGATATTGTACGAGATATGCAATGATCGTGACCTCAAATCGACTAAAACAAGGTGGGAAGGTATAGTGGCTGTTTGTCATATTTCATCCGACGTAAAGAACTTTTAATATTTTTTTTTCTCGGATCAACCGTTTCATTGTCATGATTTATTAAAGCCCAGTGGAATTTCTCACAAGGACTTATACTCAGTGCCATAAAACTTTAATAATTTCCAATTCATGGATGTAAAATTCGTCAAAGTTTTCATCTACAAATAGAAAAAGCTCCTGAATTATGTTTTTTTTCTTGTACTACGCAGTTTTTATGAATGGGGAATTTGCGGAGCGTTATTTTTTCGGATCATCTTCTCACATTGTGCAAATTTGTTTTGTGGATGGGATGGAACTTATCATTTTTTCAATGCGTGAATGAACAATGCTAAAACTACCAATTCAAGTTGGGAAATAAATGGAATGACTGTTCCATATTTCTGATTCAAATGTGCAATAATACAATAAACGTTTCACGGTCTCATTTTCTTTAGCACAAGCAAAGTAAAACTTGTGAAGATTATGAAATTGCAGGAGCGAGCAAATAAGTTTTCACCTGTTTTTGCTCATTTCGTTATGTGGTATTTGCTCCTTTAGCATTTTATCTTGGACTTTAAATTAAAAATTTTCATTTTGTTTATATATTCATGTAATTATTGAAGTGAATGGTCAGCGTGGATTATGATAATATTTTTCGTACTCCTTCTACAAACAAATTCTGCATTGATAAAGATCATAACTTCTCTGAAATAATTTCAATTAATTTGCCTTGCTGATCAAGTTGAGAACTATCACATGAATGAGAAATAATCTACGAGGTTACATAGGGATGTTCTTTCGCTCATCTCTGTCGAACGTTTGGCGTAGTTTATTGATAATTCGGCGGAAAAGTTCATACCTTGTTCTAGAGCTTTTAAATTGCTCGAGTGATGGAGTTGTTTCATAAAATAAGAGGAAAGGAATGTCATATCGGTGATGTATTGCTCATGATAGAATTCAGAATTCTCTATCACTGCAACAGTGGATTAAATATGGAGAGAAGGATACTGATCGAACGATTATGATGTGTTAATCAAAATCTGAAATTGATAATGAAAGAGAGAAGGATTATTCTAAGAAAGTGGAATGAAAGAAAAGAAGATGATAAGCAAATGAATCACAAGAGGTAGTGCAAATAATTTTTATTAAAAAATTAGGATTTCCTACTGTGAATGCGGTTAAAAGGGTCGTAAACAAAACCGAACTATTGTCCCCTAAGACCATCGGGAAGTCTCAGAACTCTTCTTTCTTTCCTTTCTATCATTTGTTTAATGGAAAACTTTATGTTGAAATTTAGAAATTTATCAAAGTGTTGGAACCCATCTGGCGGATTAGGTCAAGTGGTCCTGATTATCGTGTTGGAACTATCACCGCAGTTTATCTTTGAACAACTTTTTTGTTAGCGTCCAAGTGAAAGAGAACGCTGAGAGTTAATTATGCACTTGAAATTCATTTGCTTGAGTTCGACAGAGTAAGAAATTCTATTTTCCTCCAATTTTTTCATTAGACTGGAACTATTATAAAATTTATTTCGATGAAAAATTTAATAACATGACTAAAAAATTCAGCAAGCTTCATGATATGTCTTGAATAGTCTTTTTTCGTATTTGATATCAAGACTACGATAAAATGACACATCAAACATATCCCAAATAATATCACAAACTGTTCGGTATAAAGTTTCCTCTAAAAAATAGCGACTGACATTACCGAAAAACATTGGTCGCAATTGAACTGAAAGATCTCACGTATATTGGTAATAACAAAAATTAATTGCTTACAGACATTAATATTTTTCTCTTTATCAAAGTGCTGCTCTTAAATCCAAAGTGATAAGGAAGAAGAACGACTATAACTTTTAGAGATAGTTGAATCATTTGGGGTAAATGGAAAAATTAAATGGTAGTACAACGGATGAGCAGCGATCAGATCATTATATATTGTCGTTTCTCTCTTCGGCTGTGGCTCCCAGCGACAACGTGTAAACCGATCGGAGTGCAGCCATTGCACCATGGATATAAGGCTTGCCGAACCGAGGAAAATATATTGCTAATAGGGTCGCAACACGGCCCGTTAACTGAGAGTAATGTTTTACCACATCGGCACACATTGAGCCACTTAACTAAGTCCTCCGTGTCCAAAGCACGATTGCATGTGATACTATAACTCGTTGATTAGATTTACTAACTTTTATTCACTACACTATTATTTTTATTTAATCGTATTCTGCACTCTAATGAAGTATAATCAGTTCACTTTTTCCTATAGACATTGGAAACCACGAGCAAACAAACAAACACAACACAAATATCAAATTGTTGTGAGTTCATGTGGAATATGAGACCAGATTACAATTTCAGATAATTTCGAGTAAAACTTTACTTTAGTTAGTGGCTCTGCCATTTTATTAGGTGAATATCGAACTTCAATTTCAGAATACCCACGAAGTTGTAATTATTTTGGGTGACCTAAAAATGCATGAACTCGGAATGAATTGATACAGTTTTTTCAGTTTTTCATGTGAAATGGAAAGAGGATTGTAAGATGAAAATTTCGCCAGAATCTGGGTCAACTCCTACTCAACATTCACTTCACGCAAAAATGCTTCGGTCGTACATTGTTTGCTCCTTACGTTTTTTCCAATATTCTTTATATTATTAATTGCAAAATGTGTCATTATATGCTGGTTCGAGGAGGTGAATTCATGGTATACTGGAGTAAAAATCGAATTCTTGATCTAATGATTCTAAACGTCTATAATATGTTTTGATATTGAGTACAGATCTATTGGACACTACCTGGAAATAATTTTCTTCCAGATATGAAAAATCAAAGTGCTCCGTATACTTTGTTCAGTTCCAGTCTTTCAAGATGACAATTGATGCATACCAATTGGACTGATATTGTCATCAAGAGCAGTCAACGTATGGATAAGTCATCTGGCATTCTTGATATAAAGTGAGTTATATTTTTACACAATATGCCAAGAGTCAATGAAGATTCTGTACGCGGATTAACGAATGTTCACTAACACTAAAACGTATGTTTAGATTGGAAACACACTGGTGGTTGGTGGCTGTCTTATGCCGATGAAGTCTAGTCACGTTCACGATGGAGTTCCTGCCAGGATCTTCCCTGTCATACCACTCTTTCCACTGTCATCTCTTCCATCTTATATGCCTTGGTTCATCCCTGAGTTTCCTCCTTTTCTCCTTTCATGACGCTTAACAACCGTGGGATATTTTCTGAATAGATGACAATGTTGGAAGTGTAATTTAGAACGAGGAAGATGAAAAGAAAACAATTCTGCAATCAGTAACTGTAATGAATTCGAAATGGTGAAGTTGAATATCAAAGTTAGCCCGAATCGAACAGAGCTGTTGTGAAATGATGGCAGAAAACAAAATTTTTAAATTGAATTTTGAAACGGTGATAATATTTTTTGGATTTGAAGAAATACCATCAATACTGGAGGTGTGAAATGTGAATTCACAGTGTGTGAATTCTAGCTGAATCCCAGTTTATAAATGTCAGATCCTTTTCTATGAGGAGGATAAATTTCGAAGACATATTCGGGATATTAATAAGTTTTGTTCATTCGAAATGATTTGGCAGTAACCAATCGAAGATGAGCATCAGGAAAGACAATTCGAATTGCGTTTGCTACGGCTTATCAAATTGTGATTCCAATCAATATCTTTTCACGATCTCTGATCTTTTTATGGAAACGGAACAATATTTTACTATCAATGACAACGTCCTGTGTTCTATACTTCCTGCTGAGGGTTCCAAAAGAGTATTTTATTCAATTCTGTTGTGGGAATGAATTCAACAGTTGTTAAGAGCTTAATTCAATCTATTGTTTTCCGTCAATGTAGAACTTACTTATTAGGGAAGTCCGTTTCTATCAACTGCATTGATGATGTTTTGTATTGTTAAATTTCATAGCCTCATTAAGTTGAAGTGATAGATACATAAGCAGATAATTAATACAAAAATGTAGAATATTAAGAAAATTGTTGAGTTGCACTTTGGAGAAAAAAGGAAACATCAGACGACGTTATAAAACCGAGAGATCTTTCCTATACCACCTCAGATCACATTACGGTGTCCATCCCAATTGTTTCTCATTATAAAAAGAGACAAGTGATCAAATTACCAAAATTTATGTTTAAAATATCCAGTCACTGAGTCTACGTTATGTTGGAATATCTGTGTGGAACAAAAATTGGATGTCAATGATGTCGCGTTCAGTGAAATATCTACTGAATTTAAAGCTCTTGAGGCAACACAGACACTATCTTGACAAGTGATATATAAGGAAACCACAAGAAATATTGTGAGAAAAGCGGATTTTATTCGTGTGACGGAATACCAGCGCACGTGTATTCTATATATAGATCCTGAATGTCTTCCAGGCAAACACGATAACAACAAAATAAAATGACTGTTAACAACAGAGCTGATTTTTTCTTTCACTCATGTGAAAAAAAGTGATATCGTGACATTATCAACTTGAATATTTTCATAATTCACCTTCAAATGTTCTTCTTCATAATAGTTAATCTTCTGAAATTTCGAATTCAATATTTTATGATGGCTAAACAGGATAATGTTCCATTATACTTGAATTGCCGGTAAGCTTATTAATAACAACTCTAGTTTATAACAAGCCTCTCCGACATAGAAACCCCTCCATCAATGTACCTCACTACTGAGATTAATAATTTCAATGGTAAGCCACTCTAATTCTATGAATTCAACATTCAACACATTAAATGGTGTATAATTCTAATTTCACAACAAGTTCATTGTGGAGTTAACATAACTTTGATTTAAGATGACAAAATGGTTGATTCACTCAATCATTATAAATGTCAGTTGGAATGAGAATTCTTGATTATTGTCATCAATATCTCGATGAATTTCTCATGTATATTATAAAAAACATGTCATCGGGTAGAATGTGTAATCACAGAATGATAATCCTGCTGAATAATTTCATGCTCGACAAGAATTAGCTTGATAAATATTCTTCAACTCTAAAAAATTCTCTGTTAAAAACCCTAATGGACAATTCATCAATTTTAATTTATTCATTGGAGACATCATCACACATAAATCGCAAGTGATGAAACTATAAGAGTTAGATATATACAATGAGATAGATTGTATGTGGTGGAAAGCAATATAACTATTATGAACACAGCGAGTTAGGGTAGTAAAAGGGTGGCAGTGGAGTGAAGTGAGGTGGCATTCTCTGTACGGTGCAGAGAGATAGCGTGGTCGCCGTAGAACCATTTGTCATCCGATCTTCCACGAGGATGATCTTCCTCGAACGGTAAAAGCCATCGTCTGGAAACGATCGGGCACAGGAAGACGCTTCTATGTGCTCGTTCGCGAAGTCTTGGGCCACAAAATAGGGAGAGATGGGAATATAGCTAAAGGATTGCGAGACGGAGTATAGTTATATATCTATAGAGAGAACGTGGGTGATGGGAATAGTGAGGTAGTGGATGGTTGTGAATAGCGAATGGATAATACGCTCAGTCCGGATGCATCCGTGTGTGCAACATACAACGCTGGTGTGTCCTGAGGTAGTTGGCACGTCCTTTTGTTGAATGCGCGCGCGCGGCTTATGGATCTTCACATACACTTCCGGCCATTCGTACCTAAGTGCGTTTTTCTTTTATTCTTGTTATCGTCGGCACCCGCGAGAATATTCAGATGCATTTTATATTGCATCGTCACATTGACAGCGAATGGGAAAAACGATGTGAATATGTACATGTTCTTGCATCTTCTCATTCTATCACAATTCTTATGCATGTCTTATGCATTTATTATTTTCTTCAATCGGATTATTTTAGTTGAACGTCTGAATGTTACTGGTGAAATGTTGGATTTCGGAATTCAAGAAGTAGCTCTGGTATCAAACACTATGACCGAAAATATTTGAGAACTTGAAATCAAAATTTTCATTTCGTATTGGAATGATTGAAATATTCGATACGGATAAACATTTGATTTCGGTTTGGGATTGGTTGAATATTTATTTTTGGAATGCTAAGACGGGATTGATAAGTGTTTCGTGAGCTCACTGAAAAATTTGTGGTGAAGCATTTTTTGGGCACTGTAATGGCTAACATTCTCGTTAATGAAAAAATTGAAGATGGAAGGTCTCTCATTGCATGAATTTTTTTCTCTCTATATATAATTCAAAAACGAGAGGAGTATCGTGACTCATGTATTGATGAGGATTGTACATTGTTGATGAATATCAGAAGTCAATCGAAACTGTCCACGAATGGAATATGATACAAACTTTTTTTTCAAATTTTCCAATCAAATTTCCAATCATTCTTCTCCAACGAAAACTGGCCACCATCATCCCATTCAGTATTTGTTCGATTTGTATTCATATAATTCCACTATCAATTTCACCCATGGCAGTTGGAAAAAAATACACGAACAAAAATAAATTCGGATTAACTAATAAAAAAATATCTGACCACTGTCATAAAATCGTTCTTCGTTAGATTTTGGTGTAGAAGAGTCAACTGTTACCGAGGAAAAATTCTACCACAGAATATGCTGATGAAAGTTATGCCAAATCTTTTGCAGTGCAGTGTGGAAATATATCACAAATATTCCGCAAAGAATTTAGGAACAATTCCGATGATGAAATATTAAAAAACAATTCAGAATATGAATTTGAAGATAACGTGTTACTAACATGGCATTTGCGGTTGTATATTATTATGAAATGGATCAGTATTCACACACACTCAATGGTTTTTACTTTTATTCCAATATGGAATTGAAAATGTCATTGGTATAAAGCCAGTCAATTTGGACTATCGGGATTTTGTTATGAGTGGTGAAAGGTAGAAGTCGTACGTGACCTGAGTGCACTTACTCATATTGAATTTTTCTCTTTTTCACATAGTGCACAACATTCCATTTTACTTATGGAAATAATTCTAGTTGAGATAAGAGAATAATTATTTTGGAAAATGGAATGCTATTATAATTGAACTATATTTACACTGCAAACGATATTCACACAACTTTATCGTGAAAATTACTCGTGTATTTATTTCTCATATCCAAGATAAGACATGATAGTGGTGTTGCGTTAATTTCATATTATCCTTACATGTTCATGCGAGTGGACAAAGTTGGAAGACAACAGCTCAACTACAATAAGCTACGAAAATATATCGCAAACGATCATTGAATATCAATCGAGCAGTTTCTCACTATGCAAATCAACATTTTGATTCTTTTTCCAACGTAATAAATTTTCAAATCTTCCCCAGACTTATTCTTTCATCAAGAATCGATTCTACACGCATAACTGATTGCACAATCATACTAAATTGATGAGAATCATCTGCTTACATCTTCACACGGTCGACAAAACCTGCGGGATGAATATTTATCACGTGTCATGACAAAATTCGCAATATATGCATGTTTGAAATATGGGAGGTTCATGGGTGTTACCTTTGAGAAAGACTGTTTACACATGTGTACATATTTAATGCATAAACTGTATAGAGATGAATTTATCAGAATTTTCTCCGACAAAGGATGTGACGTGTATATACACAATGCACATATATAAACTGTCGTTCATTACACAACGAAATGGGAGAGGTATATGCATCTACATGAGATTCCATTGCATCCATGGTATTCATTGTTATATTGAACGAATACATTTTCAATGTAAAAGGCTTTGTGCAAAATATCTACACGAATTTCTCTTCGTGCAAATATATAAATGTACGTATTTGTACATTTCATCTTATTTACATGGAAATACAGGTACAACTACATATTACTGTCCAATATAAATTTTTATTCAGGATCAAAACTCTTTTCATCGTCATCCAGAGTAATATCAGTACATATTACAGTGTACTATTTCATGCTTTTTCTTCTGCTATTCAAAATTGAAGAATGTTCTTGCACAGAAGATTCGAATTCTCACAGCCAATTATAAATTTGAGTGGTTATGATAATTATCGGAATATGGTGTTGAGGGATACTTGAAAAAAGAAGAACTTCGTTTGGAAGTGGTTGCTGCATTAATTATTGTGTAGTATTCTCAATAACTTGGAGAAATTGTAGCAACGTAGTAGGTGGTTGTCTCAACTTGTCTGAATCATCTTCAGTAAAAGCTTTGTTTGTGCCGAAATTCAGAAGCTGTAACAACACTAACAATGAAATTCAGTCGCTGTTGCAATGAAATTCAAACAGCATCGTGGGCTCTTATAGCTACAACGACAGCTCCGTGAATTTTCGCATCACTAACTGTAGTAATAATAATAATTAGTAACTGTACTAATTATTATTGAGGTCACATCATTCCTACTGCTCGATATCTATGAACGTTTGAATTCTTTGATTACAGACACTTTGCCGCTTGTAACATTGTTCCAACATAGGAAATGAGTTCATGAACTACTCTAAGAGCAATTCTGACTGACAATAATAAATGATGAATTTACCTACCGACCTATTTTAAACCGACACAACTTGACGTTTCGATGCGAACATAAACATATTTCTTATAGTCCGAAATGGAGCATTCTTGAAATCTTCAATCTGTTGTTTTGGTCATTGTTCAACTATACCAAGTTTTATACAGCACGGTTGTGTTCATCCCCATTCATAACTGATTTTATGAAAAGTGAATAACAAAACATTTCTCTCAGGCAGAGCATTCGTAAAAAATTTGGCCCCAGTTGCAATATTTAATGTGTTCTCATG
The DNA here is from genome assembly GCA_018881525.1 of Meteorus sp. PSUC_FEM 10030008. Classification (NCBI taxonomy): domain Eukaryota; kingdom Metazoa; phylum Arthropoda; class Insecta; order Hymenoptera; family Braconidae; genus Meteorus; species Meteorus sp. PSUC_FEM 10030008. The sequence goes on from JABMBR010005317.1 coordinate 47,965, forward strand.
ACCAGCAATTGGAACGGCTTTGTTAACCTGGATGAAATTAATGTTGAGCGCGGGACGAATTTTCATTTTAACCGAGTTGAATACTAATATTCTATACAATCCTGTTCATACATCTCCATTAAGCAATAACTGTATTTCAACAGACATAATTTTTTTTACGCTTTACCTCTAGCAACAATAGTTAATTGAAAATAAAGAAAGTGAAAATATAGCAGTCTGTACAGTTATATGTGGCTACCTTCTGAGCCAAGCTTTTATTCCATTGCTCGCCGATCAGAGAGTGCTCACGTACCAACATTCCCGTGTGACGAAGTAGAGAATGGAAAAGATGGCAATGGCAGGGGATGATAGAACAGTCGTGTCGGCATGGAGAAAAGAAAGAGTAAAATGGAGACTAACGGAACGTTTGAGTTACGAGGGTGAAGGAGATTCGATCGCTCCTTTACAGCTGCGTTAAATTTTCAATTTTTCCACTATTCCCACTGCGGATATGCGTTCACCATAAATAGTGCACCAAATGTCCCAATAGTCGCTTATAATTTATCGACACTGACAGCAGCATCTCAGTCACTTCATCTAAAATTAATGTATTTATAAATTTATGGTATAATTTTGTTTGCATGATGAAAGTTGAGTACAGTTTGCTGAAAATTGAATTTACTTCTTCACCAAACTCTTCACAATGTTTCATCACGTACCATATCTGTCACTTCATCTTCATTATTACATAGAATAATTTAACTGCAAGTTGTTTTATGTCGTGTATTGGAATTTATGATGTATTAACGGAATCTAGAAATTGCACATGCGGCAATTCCTCGCGCCGCCGCAATATTGGCGGTGAACGTGGTTACGCCAATATCTACAAACGGCATATATATCATGTTTGTGATTTTTCTTTTGCTTTTTTTCTCATGCCATACCGCGCAGTGGCATTTTTTCTATAAGAATCAACGATAAGTGTCGAAGTATAAATTGGTTTTGTGAAATGTCACAGAGTCAGCTATTTGATTTAATTTATCTACGAATAAAGAGAAAACCAATAAAGCAATAATCAGAAGTAGACGAATCAATTTTCAGTGATGAATGTGAAAGGAGTAGCTGTGAACAATTGTACAAGTATTTGTTCTCTGTTATGGATATAAATTGCCCTTTCTTTTTGCACTATTTTCCATCCATAAGCATTTCACAGTAAGTTGGTATGTGGGATGAGGTAATCGAGCAGAGAATACGATAAAAATATGATACTCGTAGTAGTTGACAAATGGAAAGATAGGAGGCGAAAAGAAAAGATTTTTCTGTTATTTTTTCTGCCTCGAAAAACAAAACGACTCATTCTGCTTTCTTTATCTGTTCCATCGTCACTTTTTTTTCGGATAGTTCATGTCTGCTCCGACAAAATTTATGAATACATTGTAAGTATTATCAAACGAACATGCAAAGCATCATCACGAATCTTCATTTATCCGTTTTCACAGTGAGTCAATTTTTGAATAGCAGTGATAATATTAGTTCTATAGAAACTATTTATGCACCTCATACTTGAATGTTGAGTTAATCACAAAAAATATTGATTTGTTTAAAAATATTTATTTGTTACATCGTTCCCACCTTTCGTTCTTTATTAGAAAATCAATCTGATTTCTTATTTCAAAACTGTTGAGAAAAATATCGAGTTGCATTGTTCAACATAAAAATGGTGAATGTTGTCAATCAGTCTAAATTCACTACAACCCCTCACCCCCGTCACATCAACTCAAAATTTCTATAGAAATCCACCAGGTTCACGGATCGCTGCCTCGAGGGCAATAATGGATCAGAATCTACTTCGTAACAGTGGGTTGTATCAGCTCTCACTTCGAGCAATACCAGCAACAGCAGTAGCAGCAGCAGCAGTAGCAGCACTACTACCTCCATTTCGTGGTTTCGAGTTAATTTCGTCTCGACTTCCTCGTGGTTGGGGTTAAATTCGAGTGGTATTGAGGTTGGGCGAGAGATAGAGATAGAGAATGAGATGAAATGACAACACGAGCACTCGGCTGAGTTCCAATCTCTAAGATCGACTGTACCTATGAGTTGGAACAGCGCATGTCACTTGGTATAACCATCTATTTTACTTTAACATGTATATAAGCGCGTAAATACGTGTGGGATTCAGGGAAATTAAATGGAAATGGTGAACTAAGGATAGCGTAATATTATTATACATTGTAATTGTAAAATTCATCGGGGAAACATATTTACTTCTTTTTTTCCTCCTTCTTGTATCATGTTCAACAGAATAGCGATAGAAATTTACATTGGATACCACCAAGGGACAAATTTTGTGCTCAAAGTGCACAGTAGATAACTTTTTCTGTAAAAATTTGCAACATTGTACATAAATATCCCAAAATGGCCAATTTAATGGGCCAGTGAATAGGTAAACAATTGAATGATTGTGATTATTTGTTCACAGACATTTTTTTTTGTCCCTCATCCCCTGTTAATCCTTCACATATTTTCTATAAAAATGACACAGCTGAGTCTCTCCACTCCCTCTTTTTTTCCTCTCCATTATGTGAGTTTAATTGTTCCAATTCAAATCCTGGACTTTCAGTGTACGGATTCAGAGTTCGTTATTCTTTTCTGAATGAGTTGGAACAATGTTTGATGAAAAAAAGAAAATTGCTACAGTGGTGAATAATCAACCAATGTGCGTTGGAACAGTATATGACATGGATCTACAGAGAAAATTAGAGTAATTCGGTATGGGGTTAAATATTTTATGGCGGAATGAATGGACGGAAACAGCAATTACTACGTGTGGTCATTGAAATTTTTATAATCTGTATTCCAATCACTTCAATAAAATTGCATGACGACTCTTTATACGTGAAATGATCAATAAAAACTTCTTGTATAATTTCAGATCATCTACATAGATGTCGTATTGTAGAGAGGTATCAATATAGAAATTTCAGTTGATATTCATGAAGAGACAGAGCGTGCGATGAATTTATATGTAACACGTTCCTTTATAAACTCCAACTGTATAGTTGACCACGTGAACTTTGTACTAACCCAATTCAAAATTGTCAGTAGTTTCTGCCAAATAACTTCATAGATATTTCACAGATGGTCATCAATCACTAATAAAAAATCTTGATACCAATTGTTTTACCTTCCAATATCTAACAATTTCTGTGATATTGAAGTTTTGGGATGGGTCTCTATTTCGAATTCTTCACATCTATATGCGAAGAGTGAATTGAGGAAATTTTCATCATCATAAAAGAACACATGATAATCATGAAAATTTTCACAACTGCAAAGAATCAACGATGATACAATTTTTCTATTAAAGACCAGAAAGAAATGAAAAAATAATAGACAAGTCATTCTGACCTGATACTCTTTCGGAATTGTATTATTCTTTAATTCAACTTTGCTCTTCATACAACACCAAAGAAGAAAGAAGGCAGTGTGAGAATATCAGGTGAGAATCAACTAATGGTTCATCCTGTAGTTAATTTTTCGTAAGAAAAAGTATTCGATCGAATTTTATACACGTTTTTCAGTTAGTTTAGTTGACTTCTTTGAATAACAGTTTTTGTATGATCCTGCACATGCATGAGAACGAAATCTGATAAATGATTCATGGCTGAGCTGTATGAAACGATTGGATATTTTTCTTTCTTTTCTTTTGTCTATGTAAGTAGAGAGACAGTATACACACGCAGGTTTTCCGCTTGAGAACATTTACCATAAGTTCGATCCCAAGCTCGTTTCTGTTATATCAACGAGAATGTATGTATGCGACGACAGCGAGGACATGCAAATATGCAGAGACTTGTTCGCGCCTGCCGGGCATATATCTCATAACCTTTTGTAAAAATGTTTCAGATGAATCGTATCTTATTTTTTTTCTTCTTTTCTGATATGTTTCCTCCTTTTTCGTTCAAGTGAGATAGATGCGTTGTCATGAAGAGGAAGATATGAGACAATTCAACTTGTCGGAGTATCATCGAGTACTGTTGTATCATTTTCGCTCATGAAAATTTGATATTTTATTCAATTTTCAACGGGAGTTAAAGAAAACGAATTGTTGCGAGAGCTTCCACAACAGTTGACATTTGAAAATCGACTCGTGAACTCCGGCGAATTTTCGATGAATAATTTTGTTCTCTTCGAATTAGTATTCCAATTTGGGTACTTTTTGGAGAGGATGGTAATATCACCATTCGAGTGATCTCAAAAGACAGAAGTGGTCCACATCCATGGTCAGGTTGTAAATAACAATGTGGAGACTCAATTCTTATTTCGATGCCATTGAATAAATTCGATATGATACGAAATTTACTTTCAAAATCTTCATACATGAGGTGATCAGAGGATCGATAAAGAATATATGAACACAATTTAACTATTTATCCAACGTCTATCATTCACTCAACGGAGGATCATCGTTGTAAAATAACTTTGTGATAGTTATGAAAGTCGGAAATTCATTTGTATCACCATGATAATATTAATGGAACTCAATAGTGCGACAAATAATGGCATGAATGATCACAGGAGGTATAATAGCAGTGCAATCGATAGTCAATTATCGTAAACAGGCGACAACGAGATGTAAAGACCGTTTTTGACGACTAAATAAATGACAGTGGAATATTCAAAAGTAATATATTATTGAGTATTCAATTTGACCAGGCATGATCGAGCAAGGATCATTATTTTAGATCGTTGAACTCAGGAAGGTTATGAGGTAAAATCCACATTAGAAATTTTCGTCGGGATGAACTATAAAAATATTGCTATTCAGTTGATACATCGATAGAACTTTCTTGAATGAATGTGTCTGAATTCAGAGGAGAGGGAACTCATTTCCTCATTCACTTGTTCTTGTAATGTTCTCATATAATCCATCATGAAGAATGCAAAAAACTGCACACATGTGTATTCATTAATTCCTAACAATCCAATAATTTTTTATATTAATTCATGATAAAAAATAGAATGAAGTGCTTTTGCATAACCAAAAATCCAATACCGAGCATAGTATGAATGTATAAGACTTTGCAGGTATGTTTGTGTACGTCGATTGGAAAGGATTAGCTAAGTGAAAAATCGGTTGGATGATAGAGAAAGTAAATTTGCCATTTGAAGTTGCTTGGAGAAAACTGAATTTCATGGAATAGAATTTCTCGTGCAACATGGTCAATCTTGAAGCAAATTTACCCTCATTTTATCCTCTTGACCTGCACAATTACACTCTTTTGTTCATTTTTTTTGTCCCACCTCTCCAATCTGTACACTTTTACCTGCAAGAAAATGAAATTTTTCTCAACTTCGCTTGGTCAGAACTACTATTAACGCTCATTTAGTTTGATTCATGATTTTTTAATGCACTCGGAAGTTTTATGCCAAAAAAAAAGTAGAATTCCCTTATCAAATATTGCATTTTCGCACTAATTATTCACCGTCTCATCAGCGTCATAAAATATTTTCTCACTCTCCAGTAACATTATTACCCTTCAATCTCTTTTCTTTATCCACGATGTCACTATCAACAGAAGCGAACCGAAACAAAATATACAAAGTATAATGGAATATCAAAGAGAATTTTCTCGTAAGCAATCTTCTACTTTAAATTCTTTGAGCAAATTTGAATTTTTTATAATATTGTGAAGAAACAGCTGAGAATTTCATGAAGAGCATCATTGCTTTATGATTGAATTCATAACGTGTGAAAAAGAACAAATCTGTAAATGTAATGAAGCCAGGAATTAAATACATCCCTGATTTTTTCTCGCCCATTTATTCCTGTTTTCTCACTCTGAGTATCATCATGAATTCAAGAGATGAGGATGTACAAATATGCAAATTCAATTGTGAGAATGTTGCATATGGATAAGATAGTTATGACTAAAGGTGATAGTTTGTATGTGGTCTATTTGACATATGCCCTGTGGGACCATTAGCCTCAGTGGAAGTTATTCTCCACCAGGAATTCAATTATATCATTACGGTAGACGCGGGACGCTCTAGGGCTACCGAGTACTAATTTAACAATTATAATCGACTAAACGGTCGCTTGAATATGTCAGAGTTCACCATGGGATGAATTCCAGCTTGAGTTCGTCGATATTGATTAATTGCTTCATAAACCCAACCCCTGAATTAAATCTCAATTCATACATCTCCCAAACTTGCTGAAATTACGGTTTGAAAATGTCGTTAATTACTTTTTATTCTCCAACTTTACTCTACAGAAAATTATTCAGGAGCATAATTGGAAGCACAAATTTTACGAAGAACTTTCATATATTTCAGCTGGAAACAGGACGTAATTGGTGAGCGAGACAAAAGCAGCGTGTATGCAAAGAGAATAATCTAAATTGTTGAGAAACAATTCAAATAATTGTATGCTGAGATATTTTTAATTCCATTATGACAATATTGGTATTTTTTTTCTTCTGTCTCATATAGATGAAAATGTTAGCGTACTTCTTGCATCGGTGATAGTTCTGACCAATATTGGATACCGTTCTTGTTGAAATTACAATTAGTCTCATTTCGGTTACAAAAAATTTTCGTCCCACATTTTTCTAGACATAATTGAACTAAACATTCCACAAAGGTATACCAGAGAATGTTCAGAAATGTTGAAGCACATTATTTCCCCTACAACACATTAATTTACCTGTATAAAAACGAGAATGACAATATTGCTTACATGCCAACGTTCATTCTGTGCAAAATGACACGTTTTAGGATTAAAATGAGTATTCAGGATTCACTGCAAAGAATAATGTTCAGAATTCCGAAACGATACCAGGACGTAGTTGAAAGAAACATAATCAAATAAGTCTTCGTTTTAGCGACATGCAACGACGGATAAATTAGTTAACGGCTCTGTTTCTTTGTTCAGTATCTTGTTCAATGAATTCTTGGTCCATTGCCAACAAGTCAATGACTTCCGAGTTTTCGATGTTACGAATTCCGTGGTGCGCGATTTTCCACTGGAATAAGTTGTTTCGGTTTAATGGCTAACCGACAGCTCAAGTTGTGTTCAGGATGTCGAAGTTGGAACTATGGGATCAGGAAAAAGTACATCCAAATGCTATAGCAGTGCCTTTTTTCTTGATTCCATTAAAACTCATCATATATTGATGATTCTGCTTTTTTGGTACACAGACTTAGCTAAGTCATCTTGGTTATCAACCAATTGACATCACCTCAATCGCCAGTGTGGGAGACTAACGATGAGGTCTGTAATCTGTCTATCACTATGAATTGTAACATGACGTTGCCAGTCATGCATCTTCGTACTGATTCCTATGCAATGGAGACATGAATTATTCGCAGCTTCGATGTTGGGGTGATAGAATTGTAATAGAAATTGAAATTGTAATACCTACGCAATATGAAGATAATGATTACGGTCTCTAACGCCCATTAAAATTTGTAACAATTGAAATTGTTCTGTCTAGAATATTTGGATAGTTCTATTTGAAAGCCCTGGATATATATTTCTCTGAGGAACCATATTCACCAACCTATCTTCATATCGATCGCAAAATGTCAATAAAAATTCACGTATGGACCAATGTGCGTCGTTGAGACCACCGCCCCGTGTCAGACTTACTCTACTGGATCAAAAACATTACAGAAATAGAGAGGAAAATATACGTGACATCACAGAAAAAGCGTCGTATATAGGAATATGTTCAATATTTTGTGACGGATTCTGCTTGTAAGTCTCTTCAGGCGGTTTCTCTCCACTGTAACGATAAGAATTTTATTTTCACGAAAATATACTGAATCTACAAAGAATCACATTGACATATGGAATAGAATGTTTGGCGTATGTAACTTGAGGTATGGGAGGTGAGGTTTCGCTACTTTTTTCCATTAGCAGCTCAATTATAATGCGTGAATAAAGTTGAAGATCGAATTTTGCCTGAATTGATGTAGTTCAATGGGGTATTTTTATGAAAGACATGTAAATGGTGGGATGTATTGTAGGAATAATTGGATTCCTATTTCGTCGTATGGTGCAGCTGTATCTCAATGACCATTGCTTGTGAATATTGTCAATAAATAATGAACACATGAATTGATAGTATTGTTTAGACTTACGTATAACAGTAAAATTGACCTTGGTGTTACGCGTTGGGGAGTTTCGGAAATCAATTCTGCATCTGTAAACAGCTTCGTCACTAGGTTGAATATCTTGGATCTGCAGTTGGGCTGGTGGTCCAAGTCGAAATATTGCTCGACTACCCCAGAAATCCGGGTCACTCCAGAGTTTTGCTTTTCCCGATACCGAATTTCGTGCATCATAGCTGTAATTCCATATACATAGATATCATGTTTCATGTAGTTTTTGTTCACAATCCATTAACCATCAAGCATTTACACAAACAATATGGCATAACTGTTCAACAGTTCAAAATCAGGAATGTTGACATTGAGAAATGTTAGAAAAAATGTGGAAGATCCGCTGAGAGGTTTTATGAATCACAAAAAGTTGTTGATAAGTCAATGGGAATCGTCCCAAATTGTCAGTAATTAATAGTATTCATGGATCTCACATAGAACCTGGTAGAACAGAATTTTCGTGATGATTGTTGCAATCTAAGAGTTTTGTCAAGATTGAAACATCTAAAGTGAAACTATCTGCTATATAGTAAGTATAGGTTCCATCAACAGACATTTGAAACAAGTTTACAGTATAAGAAAGTATTTGTTTTGTCCGATTATTGATTATTTGGACGGATTGTTATGAACTTGAAACATAATTTTCCTCAAAAGTTTCTCTCAAGTCAGGTAGAGAATTTCATTTTCCAATTTACTTGGTCGCCAGTCAAACTTATTCGTCGATGTCATGCTCGTATTGAAGACTTTCTATGAAATTCTAGCCTGGAAGTATTCAATAAAAAGCACATTGGAGTTGAAAATCGGTGTATTGTAGTTGTATCAATAATGGTGATTCTCAGCACTCAATATTTCAAAAACAATCACTCTGACGCAGTGCACTCACTCAATTCCCTTTTAGCAACGCCCTATTTATGCTCAAATCAATAAGAAAAATATATTTGTTCACCAATTGTCTCAGGCGACGCTGAAAATGAACAATCATATTTTTCAAGCGCTTTTTTTGCTTTCAACTCTGAAAAATACAGCGTTTTCATCTGTCCATTTATGGAATCAGAAATTTGAATAAGAATAATGAAGAATTTAACAAGAATGTAGAAGTTCGGCTCACAATTTTTCGACGCTAGTCAAAGTACGGTTCTTCCTCAAATACATTTAAAGCTACGTATTTTGCCGAAAGCAGTTTCACAGTAGTTTTCATTGCTTGGCATGAGAGATGATGCAGAAAGATTTCCAGTATTGTACAGTCTTTTCCCCTTCTTGCTGTGGCTTTGTATAAAGAAGTAATGGAAGAAGCGCTCGTACTAACCAATCTCAGAACTCTTAAAAGAAACTTAACTCCATGCATAAAATTAAGCCATTGTAATTGCGGACACAGGACGAGAATGTGGTTGGCAGAAAGCAGCAGCCAACGTCCACTGTTGTATGAGGAAATATAATTTGTCCGTTGCTAACTTTCATATCCAACTGTAATGCCAGACACAACTAGCAAAGGCTGAGAATATAGCAACGGCCATGTCGGCAGCATATACAGGTACATACTTATACAATATGCCTGCTCAAGAGTGACAGGATGAGGGTATATGCGTAAATGAGAAAAAAAACACGAGAAAGAATAAAAAATACAATGAACAAAACGTGTAAATCTTGCATGAATTATGTCGTCATACACAGTGGAAAAATTGTATAAAAGCCTGCATGTTCCATTTGTTAATGTCAGAGCATTTCAATTTTACAAGTTGCCAAGAGGTTTTCAAATCGTATCTTATGCGTGGCTGTTGGGAATATTCATTTGTTCTTCCGTTGGATGCATTGTACAAATGTAGATATGGGTAGTGAACGGTTAATACAATTTGCACGCAGCTGAAACTGGAGTGTTTTTCATGTGAGAACTCAATGATATCATGAAATTAGGTATCAACGAGATATTCTGTACCAGGATATTCGACGTAAATTCAACTGTAAATTAAAACTGAACTGACGTTTCGGTGGTGGAATATTATCCAAGGATATTGAATTGATTTCGAGTTTGTACATCGACACTGAGTTCAAATTTCACATCGAATGTATCGTCATCTATAACTTCATAGTGTTTTCAGATTCCTCGTAAAGATATGAGATGCCATCGTTGAAAAAATTTTCAGTTCTAAATGTTAAGAGTGAAAAATATTGAGGGACATTTCTCAAATGAAAAATGCCTCTGTTCAAGTTATATAATCAATTTAGTTTGACCCATAACTTTGTCCAATCACCTGCTAGCCCAAACGTTCATTTCTGACATAATAGCAGTGTGAGTATGGTGTTTATAGTCAACCTGCTTTGCCTTGATAACACGATTGTACTACGAGCGTATACATAAATACTCGAAATTGGATGCATTCTCTTGAATATATTGTCCGTGTAACTGAACGAACAAAATTGTAGACAAGTTGGAGAATGGGTTGTGGTAAAAAAATTCGAAGAGAGTGAAGAAAGATCAATATTTCGATTTTATCATCGTGGGAATATTACCCATCGTACGGAATGGCAATCCACGTACGTCGAAGTTATTTACATGACTGATTTTACCAATAAGCCATGTATATGTTGCAGATATATTATGATTTACTGCACCATGTTTGTACAGAAATGGAGATGCGGGGTGTTAGCAATGATGGCTACCAGGATATCACTTGATTTGTGTGTTCAGAATAGAATCAACATTAACCTGATGATTTTCAACAGTCGCTATGTATGTGATTCTACTGAGAATATATCCTGATGTGTCACAGAACAGTCCATTGAATGTGTTGGTTTAGATTAATCGTATGATGAACCTGTCACGATAACACCAGCATTGAACGTGATGTCCCAGGTGATTTGTTTTGGGTGGTTTACAAAGAAATGATGAATTAAGTTCCTTAAGCATTTACAATGTCCATTAAATTTTTTCTGTTTAATCACGTTTTTTTTTCTCCGTTTGAGTGTCATTTGTGCTCTAAGATATCGTTGATGAGATCGTATAGTGATTATGAGGTAGTTTTGTTCTCCCACTACTATCATCAGATATTAGTATTCGTGATGAGAAAAAATGTATGGGGAAATGTGTTTTATAGTTGGAGTGTTGGATGTAGGGCATAGTTACCTGTTACTAGCGTTTTCAAGTTGGATTAATTTGATATCACGTTTGATGATATGGATGACTATAAAATATTTGAGGGTGATGAATTATGAGTAATACTAGAGTTAATAATGCGGAATTGATGTTGGAGTGTAACTATGATGCAGAGGTAATGAGTAATTATCAACTGCACATAAAAAATTCAATGGCAATAAAAAAGTTTTTAGTTCTCGGTTCAATGTCATGTTGAGTTATAATTTTTTGCTGCATAAATATGATTTGGAGTATACTTCCGAATTTTTCTGAAAGATGAACGAAGTAGTTAAGCTAAAAGGAATTTTTTTATTGAATTTTCGTTATTGTACCGTCGAAAAAAATCGGTGAACAATTGCCGTGTAGTGGAATTGCTCGTTATCCTTCGTCACATGAGTGAATCGTTTAAATCATTTGGATGATATATGAATGTCTCCGTCTGAAGAAGTATATGACAGATCCGAATCAAACGTAGCAATTTATTGTTCACGGATGCCGGGTTTCTATACGCCAATTTAAAATTTTTCTGATCATTGACTCACAAGATAACGTGACTTATATTGAACATCAGTTGAACAATAACAGACTGCTAACATAATATTTTTTGGACATATGAACTTTGACATGGGGTCGTGTAAGAGCTATGGAAAGTTTTTGAATCAATGACAATCAAGTCTCAGATGATTCCAATTTATTTGTCAATGAAAAGTAATGGTAATCATAAATTAACTCCAGATTATTGGTTGCATTCAGTGCTTTCTCATGATTGTAAATTATGATAAATTCAAAAGTACTAATAATTTGCAGCAAACTTTACGTCAGTTTGCCACAACAATATCCGAGCGTTCAGACAGTATTTAAATATAACAACATCAATCTATGAGCTCACATAGATACGTTTATTATATCATGATATATTTTGTTACGCGGAAAAGCACCTGGAACGTGATACGAAATAAACGAAATTTATTACGTGAATCGAGGAAGGGTTGGGTTGGATTAAAGGTCATAGCCGCACGTTGAATCTCAAGTCTGAAACAGCATTGCATTTATGATGCAAGTTGGGTTCAGTTGCTGTAGTGGTGTATTGTGAACGTCGACGTGTGAGCTTGGATGAAGTACACAGTGTAACGATGATGATGAGATCGAGACGTGAGAGCATCATAAAGATAATAGCATGTGGTCAAGAATGAAATTACTACGAATGAAGCAACGTTTTGCCTTTGTTTTTCGACATGTACCTGGAAAACCAGTTCCTTTCCAATCCAGTCAATCTGTCTATTCAATTCGTTATGTCTTTGCTTCATGAATATCATGAAGGTACCAATGATTGTCCTGATGGAATTTTTGATTCTTGAATTGAATGAGAAGAGAAAACATAAATGTTCTGATGATTTCATTACAATCAAACTGTGTATTAATAGACGGAAGTTCCATTCGTACCAAAATGTACTGATGTTGTAGACCATGATAATTGCGAACAAATAAATATATCCATCGTGAATTATCGTTATTTCATGTCGACTCATAGTATTGAATAATACTGATATGGAAAATTGGAATGCATGAGCACGTAATGTGCACGCAAGTATGATAAGTTACTGTGTCAGTGAACACGCGAAAGGTAGCAAACTTGTGCGAGTTGATGATTCTTCCATATACTTATCATAAAAATTATGGTGACTTTCTTAGTATTCTCGATCTGTATGTGAGTGAAATCTTTCAATATTACCATTGTGATGTGACATTTGCTATGACCTTCATTTATTTGCACAAGTATAAAAGGCCAGGAAAATGCAAGAGCTCATTAAATGTATCACTGAGAATTATTCTGTAGTTGCATTACGAATCTGAATTCATCAAAAAATTCAACGTTTCATGCAAGTTGAATTGTCAGAGTAATTTCGCATGAGTTCACGGAAGTCGCAATGAATTCTTTCATTCCACTTGACAGCATTGACTTGATTCAATAACTTCATGAAGAATCTGAATTGAATATATGCTCGATTATTGGTCAACACTTGATCTACTTTCAAAAAACCAAAATACCATGAATCAAAATGCCACTCAGTTGAATAAAATGCAACAAGGGCCAAATGTTTTCATGCAGTTTGACGTTTTTTCATCACTTACATTTAATTGAATAACTGCTTTGACAGTTTTGATTGCACTTACAGAATTGCGTTCCTTGAAGTTTCATCAGACCCGGAACATGAGACAAAAATTTATAATTACTCAATTGGAATGAGACGTAAATATTTGAGTATGAGATTCAACAGTTTCATTCGGATTGATGGTGATCCAACCGAGCGTGACGTCACTGTTACATGGCTTCGCAATATCACAGAGTCAATTGACATGGAGGTGTTGTATATCGTACAAACCCCTGAGGGAGATGAAGTGATATCAAAATCATTTGAACCGCCAACACTGTGTACTGGATCCCGATCATCAAATAATTGGGACCGTAACATTGTCAACATTGGTCTACAGAGTGTGACAACCATCGAGGCTTGTCCTATTGAACCGGTAAGATCGTATTTCTATCAAACTATGAACAAGTTCTTCTCTTTTGAGTGTGCAATCTCTGATTGCAGAAGACAATTATCCCGCCGTATTCATTTGACACCACCGTCACACTGACTCAGGAATTAGTGTGGGAAACTTTGCATTTTATCTTGGATTTCTATCCAGTAAATGAATTGGACTCTGCTGCAATGTTAGTATTGGAAGGTCGCATTCGTCCTTTGTGATGATTTGAAGAATCAATTTGTGTTTTGATGAATTGATCTCTTATTGATGGTGATAATGTTCTTCAATATCTCGGAATCTTTGCTGATGATTTTATTGATGAATAATGTGGATTACGCAAATGAGAACAATATGATGAGATGACTGCATAACATCACTATAAGCAATTAGGTTATACATTTTACGTTCTGTGAAACTAATTAGAGATTCCTAGAAATGAGCTGCGAATACTGAAGTTTCCGTTTCATTAGAAGTCCCTGAATACTTTTTCAACGAGAAGGGGGAAGAAATAATAGCGATGACTACCAATGAAGAGTATTTTAAAGATTCAAAACTGCCGATGGGAATCTGTGGCGTTATAGAAGTGACTTTTGTTTGCACTCTGGGAAGAGTTCACTCTGTAATCAAATTTCTACCAATCTAAATAACTTTGAAATTCTTTTTATAATTGAATTTCTCTTCTACCAATTAACTTGTAAAAAAGTTCCTGAACTAAATAGAAGTTCATATGCAGCACAAACTGTGATTCAGGGATTCTAACACAATTGTTCTTTCATTTTCTATACAAAATCTTTCTACATGTGAAATTTGGATTCAGGTCTAACAAAATCAGTGACTAAATTATGAAATTTTATCAGTATATTGAATTTCGATTGGAGTGGATCTATATTGAGTGATCCAAGTGATGGAGAAAAATTATCTACACTAATAGTCAATTCACACATTCAGTGCGACAATCATAGATGACGTATTTTGTCTTTAATAAAATGTGTCTGGTTTCACCGTACAATTGAATCTCCATTATATATCCCCAAATGCATAACACAGAGTAGAGCAAATATCGATTAGCATTGTGGACCCAGTGAGCGACAATGTAAACAGGATGAGCGGTATCAGTCGAAGTGGACGTTCCGCCACCTCAACAAACTATTTCTCTATCCATTGTTCTACAAGAACGCACTCGACCCAATGCAAGTTTATGATTTCACCACCAATCAATACATTCCGAGTATTCAATATTTTCTATTTATCTATCACACATTTCCCTCAAATTTTTCTTTCACAATAAGCTCGATGAGATACTTTGTTACTCTACCCTGATAACAGTTTTCATCTTTACATTCACGATTCCATGATTTGATGGCAAAAATCATCATGAAATATTGTTTACTTTCTTATCAATTTATTATTCTATCTTGAACTTGGATATTGCAAATAAACTGAATTGAAAGCGGATGTTAACCACACGAAAATGTTAGCGCCAAGGCGGAGGCACAAAATTATGGAGACACGAAAAATGTATGAAAAGGCAAAGTGAAGAAAGATGAGGAGAAAAATTGCTCGAGGGCTGTTTGTTGTTTAACCACGCTACATCCGTCATACATAAATGGATAGTAGGAATGGAATAAAACCCGTCGACGAGGTGGAAAATGTCGTAGTATGAACGAGAAAATTTTTATATTTACCAGCTGTGTAAATGTAAATAAAACGTAAGTAGATAAAAGTCTTATCTGCATTTTTTTTGCCGTTTCCATTTGTGGACATCCGACATTGCTGTCGTCCCAACTTGCCCACGAACGACGAACCGATGGATGGCTCGTACGAATCCCGAATACTGATTGTTGGCTTACCATTTATTTTCTTATGAATAAAACAGCCGTAACTGTCTACATAGTTTCTTTTGTTTTCATCTCCCAACACCTCTCTCATAATATCAATGAATTAATGTTCATATTTCCACCTATCGATATTTGAAAATATATTCCAAACATGAGTATGAAAATCAATATGGAGAATTGAATGTGGTGGATTGTGGCGAAATATTTACCATCCATCATGTGAGATTCGTATTCGTCAGTTTTTGTTAGAAAATTGTGTATTGCTTCATACGTGAAGACATTTCACTTTCATCTCACGGCATTACAGCTTGCACTTGTTTCTTCATTAAAAACAATAACACGCAAAGTGGCTTCACATTCTTGGAATATATTGCAGATTCAATTTCAAATTAAATTCATGCCTCTTCTTCCATGCGTCAATTAGAAATTTACGTATATGAAATGTCAAGTTGAACAAGAAACTATTCGACTGAACTCTGTAACAATTTCCTCGTTCTTCAGTTTAACTTTTGTAAATGTCTGAACTCGATTCAAGCAGTTTCTCAAGCACCTTGTAATAACGTTAAGATTTGGTAACTTTGTGAAGTTCTTATAGTAGATACACGGTAATGGATTATAAGGAGCCAACACGAAAAATGATTGATTGTGTCACCAATTCTGCTTAGTCAAAAGTTGGGTTCCATCAGGCCACAAAACCAATTCATTAATGATATGTGTGTAGCTTCAGAAGAAAATCATTGAGAACCATGAAGTTGCTTTATAGTGGTTTACCAACAGGCGTCAATGTGAGAATTGCTCATGTGGTGCACCATAACTTTACCAAAGTCCCCACTTGAACGTATATTCTGTCAAGCCATCAAGAGCTGAACACATCAAGCTTTCAAATGATGCTCTATAGAACAAACACGAAGAAAATTCCCAAAACACTAACTTCCGAGTATCGTAAACATATTAAGATTGTGTTGAAGTGATACAGCAGTATGACACTCTCCCAGATATTCATTTTACTGTGCAGAGTTGCAAATGCTTCAATATTGATTTCGTTGATATAATAAGCGTCATTATTCTGTTCATAGATTCTCGACTATATTTCCTTCCAGTTATGTTTATCTTCTTGCAATGTTTCATTTAATGTGTTTACTGCTCGCACATTTAAGTATCTTGGTGTGAACAAGTAACCACAAATAATTCAGAGTCTATCTTGTGAGAATGTATGTTTGATTGCTCAACTTCCTCCCATATCACGTTCTACATTTTATGTTTGGCTTAAATATTGTATTGTACGCTGTTGTTAAGTTTTCTATTCCATTTCATTAAGTGCCATGACGTTTTTAGGGGGATTAACTAAAGTGTATGAAAGATACTCTTGGGAACTTTCCATGAAGATTATTTATTCTTTTAGATGTACTGTAAAATTTGTTGTGGATGTTTTTCAATTTTGCAAGATCAATTCAAAAATCATTTTGAGAACTATTGTGAAATTGATAGTAAAGTCAATGAATCCGACATTGAGATTCATCAGTGAAATTTATTTTTCAATGAAGAATGAATAATCCACTGTATGAGATCATTCCAATATTTATTGGTTCGTTCTGTTCTAGTGATATAATTCGAAGATTGGGAGACGGCGCGAACCTATGAAACAGTAAAAGTACCAAGAAAAATTATAACGGGTAAAACTCATGTTAATCTGCAAAAGGTAGAAATCTAATGTCAGCTGACTGTGTACAAAGAGAGGGCAAATATTTGATAATACGATCTTCGATGGAAATAATTCACAGTGTTGAACCAAAAAAAAGTTTGACACGTTGGTCCAGCATGAAATTCCCCTGCACGAAAAGTACCACATAATGAGATTCTGTTGGTGTGTTCAAGCTCTTTGGTCATTAGAGTGATGGCGTGTGAACAAATGAGATTCTCATGTGTAGTACCAACATGGACCAGTGCACGACGGAGCTTTTAATTATAGCACCTCTTCAATTAAACGGAGTAAAGGAATGGGATTGTGTGATGAGCATAAGCAGAAGTTGAATGAAAACGAAGACAAAAAATAATTTACGGGTGAACTATCAAAGAAGGATTGGAAGAGGACGGGGTTGCAGAAATGGAGGAAAAACTATCAAGACGTATAGAATTGTTTGCAGTTTTTGTGATAAATCATATGAAAACAGATTCCCTCAATTGTAAATATTTCGATATCTTTCCTCAGTTCTTTTATTCACATCTCTCATTTTTATGGTAATAGTGCGGACGTGAGATAACAAACGTGTGTGAACCGCATCGGAGATCTAAAGACAACGTATGTATTTAAAGAGTAAAGAGACATCTTGAAGTCGATTTCATGAACCCTTGAGTTAACTTGCGAGAGTGGTAACTGCAATTGGTGGTCGTAAATGAAACGGTCAAATGACATGAGAGCCAACACTCTCGTCACGGTTTCTAGATTTCAGCCAAATTCAAGTTGGCATCAAATTTTTTCTTTTGCACAAACTTATCAGTCCCCAATCTCACACCTTTCAACGTCAATTTTCGAGTAATATGATTCATGATTACACTTCTTTACCGCTTCGTCTTTTCAACTATTACTCGCTTCATTTATTCAAGTGCAAGCCGCATGCGAAAAGCAAGTGCCAACAATGCAATTGGCGGCATTGCGGAATAAATACGTTTGGAATCGTGCCAACATATCACCCTTTCATTCCCTCCTCCCATTCCTTCACCCCTTTTTTTTTCCAATCCTCACTGGCGCCAATAATCGTCACATGGCAGAGACCATTTCAACATTGATCATTCTCAAAGCTGGGAAAAAAGGAAGAATAAGTATTTCCTCTATTCATTGTGCCATACAAAAGTATATAATGTCATGCAGAAAATGGATTCATCGATATCTTCCGTGGATATCAAATTGCATTCATAAAGTTTTGGACGAAAATTCAATTAACTGAAGACTAGTGGATGGGAATAGCTGGGATTATTTTTTTAGTTGGTGAGTATAAAATTTAGCAGTATTGACATTGCATCTAACTTGAGTGGGATTTTCTTTTAGGAAAAATTCATCAACTACATTCAACATATCGCTCTGGTATATTCAACGATACCAAATCATGAGCAGCTTATGAATTTGACTTGGATCATATCCACACCACTATTTTGATTCTTCATTGGACATCACATTCCCGAGTAAGCCCAGTTCAACTGTCCAACTCAAGTTCAAGTGATTGCATGACATCTAGATCGGGAGCCATGTTGAATAAGCTTAGAGATAATTCCAATTCAGAATGAGTCGACGATGCACAGCTGTTTCGTTATGGAATTAGAAATGTCAAGCTGTTAATTTCTCTCACCGTACGCAGGACGCTGACCTTAGTTTACGGTTATAGTACCGGGCGCGACCAGGTGCTTTTACAATTTATTATGGCTGTTCTTGTGCTCGGGGTTGTAGTGACGGTGGTTAAGTCATTTGAATTATCCAGTTAAAAAGCCGTGTGAAAAAGGTACCTTTTGTATAATAGAATGCCGCACAAACTTCTCGCTTTTGTAGTGGAGTTAGAAAGCCGCTTTTTTTGGCGAGTATAACTCTGTTGGGAGGCAACAAGTCACCGTAAGGTCATGCCCACGATAATGGTATTTTATGAAGACAATTATCGTATCATAATCTCGGTGGTATCGTCAATGACTTCATTTGATTGTACAAGTCTTATTTCAATTAGACTAAAAGTCATTCAGCGATTGTTGGCTATTTTAGAAAATAATCGTTTTTTGTGCAATAAATTATTTTTCCTTTATTTCGAGATTGTTGCGTTGTGATGTCCACTTGATGAAACCGAAATAATTTCAAATGTATAATTCCATCGACTCTGCTGGATTTTCAATATTTTCACATCTTGTTTATATTTTTTTTTTTTTACGTTATGGTACAAAAGTTTTATTATTTATGAATGTTGTTGTGAAAAATATCTGTGAACAATGACTCATAACAACGAGCTATAAACCCCACGTCATATGGAATAATTTTTCATCGGTGTATTAAAACCGAATGTAAATATTCCACCATTATTTTGACAATAATAGTTTTCGAGAAATATGTTTATTCGATATTTTCACATTCAGCGTTCCTTTCTATTCTCATAATATTCTGTCATAATTCCTCTCGTCATATCATGCATTTCGATGGGATATTTACTCTAAGTATCAACCCCTCGAAATCTACACCCGTATTCATTGAAATCGTAATACCACATAAAACAAACAGCGAAAAATAATGACATCGACTAACAATATATAACAAAATCAGTTTCATCCCTATTCAAAATCAATCAAACAATGTCTCGATAAAATCAATGCAACGCATAATACCCATCAACATTAAATCCCCAACTCTTCAAATCTCTTCACCCACACCTAATCCACAATATTAACCAAACAACATTGTCCTTCACCTCTCATCAATCCCAATAAAAACTCGTAAAAATCTGAAATTATCGCTGATAATCACACCTGCATGAGTCACATGAATATCTTTCGTAATAGAGTTATTAAAATGATCGGTCACATGAATTCGATCGATTGTACGAACCATCTATTTTTCCACGTATGCATTTCTACTCTCTAGCAATGAAATTTCGATGCCCAACCATATGTTCACCTATATATATTCAAAATTAACAATGGCGCGTAATAATAACTACAGGGCAGTTGACTAGTACTGGTGGATCGTGCCTGGACCAAGCTACTGTCTGGTCATTTAACCTCTGTTAACCGTCTCGTGGTGTAGGTTGAATCGGTATATGTATAGTATCGTCGTTACGACCGTAAATGGCGCGGACAATAGTACGATAATTCGAAGCATCGTTGCACGACACGAACGTTCGGATACGCGTGATGGTAAACGCATCCACATATGTATATATCAACGTATGTATACGATCAACATATATGTGTGCGTATGCGCGTACATTGATGTGTTAGATAGTTGTATAGGGACAATAATGTAAGCGAATAAGGTCATTATACGTACATCGAGAGTATATGCATTATAATAGATAATATACGCCTTCATTCTATATATCTATTGTATTGAAATCCTG
This sequence comes from Meteorus sp. PSUC_FEM 10030008, assembly GCA_018881525.1. Classification (NCBI taxonomy): domain Eukaryota; kingdom Metazoa; phylum Arthropoda; class Insecta; order Hymenoptera; family Braconidae; genus Meteorus; species Meteorus sp. PSUC_FEM 10030008. The sequence continues at coordinate 68,700 of JABMBR010005317.1, forward strand.
ATGTACACTTTGGATAGTCGAAGCGAAATATCCAGACAAAGTTGATGAGAAATCAAAATTGTTATGCTGTAGATAACCATGATGATACCTTGGTTCATTTCTCCAACATGGGATACATGTCCAACCCAAACAAAAGGACTTTTGAGTGATGAATGCAGTTGTTTTCAGAACACTAATTGTTCATGTTGCTGATGGGGTTTGAAGAGATGAATTGAACGGTCCTTTATCATGTTGGGGCAGGATGCATTGTAGAGAGTGATCATTAATTGGCAAAATATATTGAGAATTTTTTGATACAAACAGAGTTGTATGAACTTTGTGTTCTTGTTCGGACAATAAATTTTCCAGAGTTCCCGTTTATTATTTCTCTGTTCTAGAAATGGCATTTGTGAATTTTGTTTAATGCTAGACATGAAGATCTCGATTTTTCCATGAGCATACTTTACAATGGACATTTTTTAAATTCAGCTAGTATTTTTCAGAGGTCAAATTTAGGTATTAAAATTGCTGGACGTGGAATGAATAATAATAGACAAGTTGAGTCTCAAACTTGTTCTATTCACTACTATCCGTCGTTACGCTATAATAGAATGAACAATTAGATCGATGAATCGTTGCTAACCGTACAGTTTCTCTTTAGCGTTAATCGAATAGTGTGATTATATTGAGTTGGGGAGTGAAACGAAGGCTGCGGCATACGGCGAGTATATCGACAGCGGTCGAAGTTGAAGTGTACTAGTGAACATAGTGGCGTGCACCACGTTCCATTGTTGGCGTCAGCGCTTTATCGTTGCTGCTCGAGTCAGCACTTGCTACATTGGAGGATGATTATAAAGAGTGGTATATGCCACCATTACCGATGTTTCTTGTCACAGTATTGTAGATGAATGCCTATATATATATTT